>CM069140.1:76726169-76785235 GCA_035221665.1 Okamejei kenojei | reverse complement strand
AGCAAGTTGCGAGAATGAGCCATGACTTCTCTGCGGCGCGACGCTATATTTTCAGTATGATTTACTAGGTTCTGATGCCTGTTTCATTTATTCATCATGCTTTTTGCCCATATCTCTGCATCCGTTTGTTTCCACATCTCAGCGTTCAAACATCTCGTTTCACTCTTTTCCGTTCACAGAGAGTGGTGGAGTGTCTGTGGAATCTTTGCCTGAGCGAGGGCGGTGTGAGCACGGTTCTCTGTATACTTTCAAAGAGGAGAGCTAGATAGGGCTCTTAAAGATAGCGGAGTCAGGGGATATGGGGAGGAAGGCAGGAACGGGGTTGGTATGGATTGGGGATGTTCAGCCCAGTGATCACTTTGATGGCTCGGTTGTGGCTCGAAGGGATGTCCGAGAAAATGGCCTCCTTCCTGGCACCTATTGTCTATTGTCGATCCAGGCCGTTGCCTACCTAATGAGAGGTTTAGCCGAGTACTTCTAGTATTGTGACTTAATTGACTGTGTTACTTGTCGCAGGGTTTAGGTTAGTTTTGTTTAGTGCCAGATCTGTGATACAGCATTGAAAGAAGTGTTTTCGTTTAATTTGTATTATTGCCACATGTCGGTATGTACAGTGAAAGCTTAGGTTTGCGCGCTATCCGTTAACGAGAAAAAGACTGTACATGCATAGAATGAAGCCATGTACATGCGCACAGATACAAGGACACGACATTACGGGCGGTCAGGCGGTTATGGCGAGAAAGGCAGGAGATATGGGGTTGAGGAGGGAGAAGATAGCTCAAGCCACGATTATGAGAATGGTCGGGAGTAGGAGTAGACTGGAATGGGACCGAGATGTCTATTTTGCTTGACCGACCCAGACTTATCACCTTATGAGTCCACGCTGTGTTGTTTGCCACTGGTAGACCCCGCCGCTTCTGTGTTAACTTCCACTTTCTCATCAGTCGTCCCTACACACTAGGTATGAGAATTATTATCAGGAGGGACCGCGAATTCACCTTAAAACTGCACGTCTTTGGATGTGGGAGGAAAAACCGGAAGCACCCGGAGGAGAAACCCACCGCGGTTAAAAGCGCTGTCCCACGGTACGAGTTCATACCATAGGAGATCTCCCGAGTTAAAAAAAAATCAAACTCGCGGTAAGCACGGAGAATTATACGTGCGGAGCTCGGGGACGTCTCTTTAGATGCTCGTACGGCTAAACGGCAGGTACTCGGGAAGACTCAGCTTAACGGCAGGTAAGCACGGGAAGACACGTGAAGATTTTTCAACATGTTGAAAAATGTCCACGAGAGCCCCGTAGTACCAGGACGACGCGGCTCCATTAACCGTAAATCTCCGAGTTCGATTTAAGGGCAAACTGGGAGAGCTCTTTGGGGAATTTTAACTCGCACGTGGGACAGGGCTAATACAGGGTGAATATGTAAACCACGCACAAACACACGGCACACACACAGCACCTGAGGTCACAGGATCTGACCTCCAGGCGATCCCGAGCGCTGTGAGTTTGTGCAGCAGCTCCCACCCGCTTGCGCACCGTCCCTCCAGACAATAATCTCATACACCCCATCGACTGGAGTCCATTAGTGGCCGGATCTGGCCTCTTTTTCCGAGCTAATAACATTTTTGATTCAGTGATGTAATCATCCTTAAATAAGAATTATGTAGGTGTCGTTTATTTTGCACGTTGTGTGTGTATATTTTAAACACATTATTGGACCACACCTCCTCGATATCTCGCTGCGGAACCCGGTAGCAGCCCAGCAGTTGGGTTTTGTTCACTGAAAAATATGTTTGTTCGCGTAACTGTTTGTCGTCAAGGGCTCACAGACATGTATTATCTCTCCGTGACATATGTGTTAACTATTGAACTTGTTACTGCCACCTCAGCGTGCGACTGCCAAGATCTCAGGTGTTGCTTCCTCTTGGTCAGCAAGCTTCTGTTTCCTCTGTGAAAACTGTTCCACCCACTCTTGGCTTGTCAGCTTGCCGCCCTCCTCGTAGGCCATTCCCTGCCTGTAAGGTGGAATTTAAATTCAGTCACAACAGACTGTGAGGTTTTGTCCCAAATCATCACAACAAACACAATGTAAACTCGACAGATCCACATAAACATGCGCGAGCACTTAAACTCACTTCTGCAGAGTTTGCTGGCACCCCTGGTTATAGAGAAGAAAACAGCATGTAAACAGGCGCGCCAGTGCATTGACCACACGGCCAAACGTTGGCCCCATTCTATGCTGTCCCACCTGCCTAGAGCGTTTATGGTTACCAGACTCCGTCCAAAACCTGTGCCTATCCATGTACCATGCCTAGAACCTGTTTCTTAAGCGATTGGATTAGTTCCCAGGACCTCACAATACCACTCCTCCGCAACTCGTTCAGGTACACCCACCTCGCTTTTGTGTGATAAGAATGTTACCCCTCAGACTTCATATTAAATTCTGTCCCCTTCACTGTCTAAAGCTCTGGGAGTAGTACTATTCGACACCAGATCCCCATGTGAAGCAGAGTCACCAGCTCCCATGGAAAAAACTCTGACCACAAAAGAACTGTCTCTTTCCGAACTTCCCGCCCTGGGACACCCTGCAGCCCACTTGGCCCACAAGTGTGGAAACAGGCCCATTCAGGCCCAACGCTTACGCCCACGCGGCCAACATGTCCAGTGCTACACTAGTCCCACTGCCATTAATGTGGTCCCCATCCATCCAAACCTGTCCATTCCATGTACCTGGTCTAATGTTTACTTTAAACATTTGGATAGTCCCAGCCTCAACTACTCTTCCGGCAGCTCGTTCCACAACTCCACCACCCTTTGTGTGAAATGTTACCCGCTTAGATTCCTATTAAAATCTTTTCCTCTCCACATTAAAACCTATGTGCTCGTGGGTTCCTCGAATGTCTCCATAATCTCGGGAGAGCAAGAGTACTTGTGCATGCTACCCGATCTATTCCTCTCATGATTTTATGAATTCTTCTAAGCCTCAACACACCCTATGTGCAATAGACACCTTATATAGATTCAATAAACTCTTTAAGATCAAATAGTACCTCTTAACATCATTACACAATCTTTTTAGATTGAGTTTAGTTTAGAGAGATACAGTGCGGAAACACGGCCTCTTCGGCCGTGATACGGAGTCTCCAGACCGATACAGCGAATCCCCGCACATTAAACTAATCCGACATGCACGCACTTAGGTGACAATCTACATGTTATTTAGCCAGAAGTAAAAAACTGCAAACCTGCACGGTCTATGAGAATGTGGGAGGATAAATCAAAGGTCTCGGAAAGAAAAGAGAATAAAAACCCACGCGGGTCACAGAGAGGAACGTGCAAACTCCGTAAAGACAGCGCCCGCAAGTCAGGATGAGAGTCCGAGGTCTCGGCGCTGTGAGGCAGGCAAACGCCAGCTGCGCCACCCTGTCCCAACAATACACTTTGGAAGGCTTAAGGAAGGTTTATGAGTGGATCGTGAGAGAGGATGTTTCCACTAGTGAAGAGTCTCTGGTAGAGGTCACAGATATTCAGAATTAAGGAATGTTGTTGTCTAGGATAGTAGATAATGACTAATCTGGAGGGATTACTGAGGGTGGTGAGTTGTGGAATCTTTGCCCATCTCAAGGGTGATTGTATGCCAAGCTCAGGGAATATTTTTAAAGAACAAGAATATGGCGAGATAGATAGATCTGATTAGTAACGGGTGTGGAGGGTCTGTATGGGGAGAAGGGCAGGAGAATGGGGTTAGATGAGAGTAGTTCCAGCCAGGATTAAATGGCGAAGAAGACTCGATGGCCGAACAATTGCCTAATCTACTACTGTCCTATCACAGTAATCTGTTATGCCTCGAAAAGATCATTTACATCCCTCTATATGATCTCAATACGCTAGTTAAGATGCAGACGCTGTATATATTAATGCAAGTCTATAAGTATTATTTACCGCTTGTCGTTAAGATTCAATAGAGACATCTATAAGATCGATAGTGCCTACTACACAGTCAGCATCTATAAGATAGGTATAAAAAAGCACTGGATAGTCAGTATCTCTGGTGGAGTAGGAATGGGTGACCGTTTTCAGTCTGAGACGCCTCTTCTTCTGACTGAAGTCACCCGTTCCTTCTGTCTAGGAAGATGGCTGCTGTCCCGACTGAGTTACTCGGCATTTTGTGTCTATCTTAGGGTATTGAACCAGCGTGCCTCTGCAGTTCCTTCGACACTCGGGTAGATCAAAACATCCTCTACAAGAAAAAACACTTTGATAAGACCAATACCTCGGATGTAATAATTATAAGCCAGATAAGGATGGTGGGGGGACATGACAGTCATGTGCTTGAGAAGCTACACACTAAAAAAATCATATAGTATGTATTCATTTGCACTAGATTAAAGTTAGCTTAAAAAATGAGAATTATCGATGCCTTGTCAAACATAAGGTGTTTCCACCACACGCTACCAATCCAGGTTGTGGAGACATCGGAGAGGTGTCATGTCCTCGTTCCTCAGAGCGTAGGGGCCCCACGCATTAATCTATGTATTGTACCAATGTCATACAACATCAGATAATGAGAGAAGAACAATTCGCAAGAAGGACAGGCAATTAAGTGTAAGGGGGCCCCAGGTCCATTGCTTTAAGGCGAAAGGATACGAGAAAAGAAAGAGAGGGGGCTTGAAATGTGGTTTGTTTTAATACTTCACTGTGTGTGTAGAGTTATGTGTTGTCACAATCACCAATTTTTATTTATCATCCTCCCAGTTTCCTACAACAAATTGTGTTGTGACCCCTGCATACTTTAGAGAGTGTTCTAGTAGTTGTGGTTTTTGCTCGCTAGTAGAGATTCTAGATGCTTTTATATAGTAATGCACTAAGCTGTTTACTCAATGTGGAGTTTATGGTGTTTTGTTATATGCATGTATTTTATGCAATGCTGGACTTTGAGTCTGAAATAAAGCTTTATAATAATAATAATTTTAAAAAATTAAAAAAATATAACAAGTAATTTAAAATTATTATTAATAATTATATTAAAATTATTATTAGTATTAATCTAATATCATTAAAAAAATATATATATATTATTATTTAAATTATTATTATTTCATTATTTGTTTTTTAATACATTATTTTTTTGTTATTAACTTATTATTTTTTTTTTTAATTAATTATTTTATTATTTTAATTGTTGGTTATTTCTTCAAATTTATTTATATAAAATATTAATTTAAAAATAACAATATTAATAATATAAAAAAAAATATATGATTAAAGAAAAAATAATAACAATAATTTATAATATTATATATATATTTTTAATTAAACAAATAGAATATAAATAATTTAAAAATATACAATAATAATAATATATTTATTTTAATGATATTAATTAAAAGTAATAATTATAAAAAATAAAAATAATGTTAATTAAATTAATTAATACTATTAAATGAATATGCTAGGACGAGTTT
The DNA here is from genome assembly GCA_035221665.1 of Okamejei kenojei. NCBI lineage: Eukaryota > Metazoa > Chordata > Chondrichthyes > Rajiformes > Rajidae > Okamejei > Okamejei kenojei. Next base: position 76,779,769 of record CM069140.1, on the reverse strand, counting down.
GTGGGGGGGCCACTGACCTGGGGCTGGGTCTGGAGGTCCAAAACTCCAGGGTGTACCTCAGAAGATGAAGTTTGTTGTTCCTGACATAGAATCAGTGTTGTCCGTGGAATGTAATCCACGGAAGGCCAGTGCTTGGTAGGGGTTGGGGAGGAAAGGGGGATGTCCTCATAACTACCTCCTCCTGTTCAGGTTGGTGTTGTAAGGCGTAGTCGATGGAGTTCTTGCACGTCTCGCTTCGTTGTTCGCTCGGTCAGAGGAAGAGCAACACGTAGAGGTCGCCGCAGGACCATTGAAGGCGTTGGATGGACCGACCTCTTGTCGTACGAGGTGTCCAGGTGCCTCGATGCGCAGGGTGTAGGGGTTGAGGAACTGGCTGACCACCATCATGCCGTTGTTATCTGTACTAGTGAGCGACGGTGATGACCCAAAGGCCGTTTCTCGTCCACGCCAGGCGACTATGTTCCGACTTGCCGCCCCAGCTGGGAGTAGTGGCGACTAGGTGTCGATGGGTAGTTGGCGTTGGACTCAGATGATGCCTAGCCGCTCATGGATGCGAGGTCCTCAGGGTCCGGACTTGACGATGTTTCCTGGTGCGCTATCCTTGTTTGAAAGGAAGACCGCGCTCCGTCGGACTCAACGAAAGAGCCGGTGCAGTCACGCGAGTGCGGCAGCTTGCTTGGTGGTGGGTGTGGCGCACCCGACGTGAAGATCGTCCAGCGACGCATACTCTCCTAATCAAGGTGTCCGTGCAGGTTACGGGTGGTCCAGGGCATGTAGTAGATGTTAGTCCCCGGCTTGCAATGGGTCCTTGCACCGATAGCTCCAGACTGTGCTCTGACCTCGTCACGGTAGGTACGACTCCACGAGCCCCCGCAGCGTCCGGCGGACACACGCTAATCTGTAACGACAACAGGCGCAAAGGAAGAAGAAGAGAAGGTGACTAGTATGAGTTCGATGACTCAGGTGATTACTTGGACAAGCTTAGATCAGGGGTCTGCTTCCGGTCCGACCACGGGTTCCGGCCAAGCGCGAGTGAGCAGTTAAGCGGATGGGATTTGATGAAAAATTGGGGGGGGCGAATTAAAGGAGGGAAGGTTGGGTTGGGTTTGAGTTGGGTTGGTTTGGGTTGGGTTGGGATATGCGTTGAGTTGAGTTTGAATTGGGTTGGGTTGGGTTGGGCTTAGGTTGAGTTAGGTTTGTTGGTTGGTTGGGGTTGGTTAGGTTGAGGGTTCAGTGGGTTAGGGTTTGGAGTTAGGTGTTGATTGGGTTGGGGTTGGGTTGGGTTGGGATGTTAAGTTGTTTGGTTGAGTTGAGTTGGGTTGGGTTTGAGGTTTGGGTTAGATTGGTTGTGGTTGAGTGTAGATTTAGGTTAGGTTGTTTGTGTTGTGTTGGTGGGTTGGGTTGAATCAGGGTTTGGGTTAGTAGAGAGGTTGTAGGTTGGGTTGGGTGGCTAGGTTGAAGTTTTAGGTTGAGGTTGGGTGAGTTGGTTAGATTGGGTTGGGTTGAGTGTTAGGTTAGGTTAGGTTATTGTTTGTGTTGTGTTGAGGTTGGGTTGGGTTTGAATTAGTTGGGTTAGGTTGAGTTAGTGTTTGTTGGTGTTGGGTTAGGTTGATTTGGGTTAGGTTGAGTTGGTTTAGGTTGTGGTTGTATTGGGTTTGGGTTGATGGCGGAGAGGTTACCGCTGCGTTTCAACCACAGAACGTGTGGGAAGGTGGATGGCGCAAGAAGCAGGACAGACAACAGAGTAGCACTGATACTAGAACAAGCATAAGTGGGGCGGTTCCAGACAAGCAAAGAGTAGTTGAGACTATCCGATTGACGCAAGGAAGCATCTCACTGCCAAGGGCAGGGTCTAATCAATCTCCTCTAGTGGACACCAGCAGAACATCCGTCATCTCGTTGACACTGGGGTTGTTTAGAGGTTTGGCGGGTGTGGACGAGTTGGCAGTTGGACAATGGACTTTGCGTTGAGGCCGTGTTTGGAGCCATTGTGTCAGTCCTGGGCACCGCATGTCTATGTGCGAATGAGTGTGTATTAAGTTGGAAAGAGTTGCAGACGAGGATGTTACGAGGATGTTGCCAAGATTCGAGGGTTTGAGCTACAGGAGAGGTTGAGCCAGGCTGGGTCTCCATTCCCCTTGGAGCGCTGGGCGATCTATATATAGTGGTGTGTAAATTGATGAAGTGGAGTAGAATCAGGCTGTGAGACGAACACGGAAGTCTCTTGCCCAGAGTAGGGGAATCTAAGATAGCAGAAAGGATAGCGTTTAAGGTGAAGGAGGAGAAAGATTTAATTGGAATCGGGGTAACGTTTTCAACATCAGTGGGTGCGTGGGATGTTTGGAATGAGCTGCCTAGAGGTGGTAGCTGAGGGCTGGGACTGATCCCAAGGTTCAAGAGAAAGCAATCAGACAGAGTGCATGGACAAGGGCTAAATGTGAGATATGGGATATGTTGCCAAACGCAGGCAGGCTGGGGACTAGCGTGGAGGGGACATGTTGGCCGGTCGGCGGCAGAAGTTGGGCTGAAAGTCTTATTCCCAGTACTGTATGACTCCAGTAGTATAAGACGAGGGTGGCGAGGACCGTATTTAAAAATATCGTTGGTCAGTCTGGGCACCATGTGGGGAAAGAGGTTCTGAAGAAAGGGGTCTCGTACCCGAAGGTCGGCCACTCGTTCTCTCCAGAGATGCTGCCGTCCCGCTGACTTACTCGGCATTTTGGGGATCTCCAAGACAACGAAATGGAAATTGAGTTGGAAAGGGCGCAGAGAAGATTTACAAGACGTCCGGAAGCGCGTGATCCCTCGGTGGCCAAACAGAGATACCTCTGGAAAGTAGGGGTGACCGGTGTTGGGGTAGTGGAGAGGGGAATGGAACGGTGGGCGGGGGAGATCGGCGAGGGGACTCAGGGGGAGGGAGGTGTGGGTTTTAGCATGCAAGCGCAAAATGCTCTAACAATAACAAGGAACTAGAGAATGATGAGTAGGGACAGACTTTTGCCGAGAGACTTAATTACACGTTTTGTTCCAATTTCGTAAATTGAGCATTGCTGTGGATGAGAATAGTAAAATGGGGGGAAATAAAAAGAGCGTGCAAGAGAAAAGAAAGAACAGGAGCATTACAATGTTTTACACTCTTTTATTGTACTTTTCCGGACGCCAGATGAGATAGTTCCATTTCCAGCTATCCGGGACAACAGGAACAAAGTGTAACCCATTTCTACTTCAGTTGATGTACTGGATTGGTGATTCATACATCTGAGCAGGGCATTTACGGCACAGCTTCAGTGGCCAGAGGTGTAGAGGAGTAACACTAGACCGCAAAATTGGAAAGGAGCAACACACTAAATATTTTGACTTGAATACAGTTTGAACACCACCTGCGGTAAATGAACATTGACATCTCCAATGTCAGAGAAAGTCTCTATGTCTTTAGTCCTTCTTCCCCTCCACTTCCCGTATCTAGTACCCACTCAGCCCACTGTCTAGTCGCCTATTCCTTTCTTCTTCCCCCATACCCCCCTAGAAATCTCGTTTGAAGAAGGCCTCGACCCATGAAAGGTTCCCACCTAGTTTCCATCGCCCCATTGATGCGCCATTCTAAGTTCCGTGAGTTTCTCCAGCATTTTTGTGCTATATCGTGAGTATGAGGCTGGTAGTTTCGGATCCAGAAGTGAGTCGTAGTTTAGTGTTTGAGATACAGCGTCGGTAAACGGGTCCTTCGGCGCACACACGCGGACACGCTAAACTGGACCAGCGTTCCGTTTTCCCGGCACCGACACCATCCTACTCATACACAGTGGGTATCATGTTACACTGTCTTTACCCAGCAATTGGCTCCTGCAAGAGACACCCGCACCGTCATTGGAGTGAGTTGGAGGAAACCAGAGATCTTTGGATAGAACCCATGCCAGATACACGAGAAAGAACGTGTCTAGAAACCCGGAGACTAGACAGCACACTGAGAGAGTCAGAGAATGGAACTACCGAGATGTCTAACCGTGATGGTAGTGTGAGGCGCAGCTATGCTCTAAGACCACTGCTGAGATCCATCTATCTGCTTACCCCATTGCTAGACAGAGAAGAAAGAGCTGCATCAGAGCTCTCACTCAAGAGATACACCAGAGTTTTCGAGTGTCTAAGTGATCACATGGATCTGGTAATGTTCAGGAGTATATGGGCCTAACAGGACTAGCTCTGCAGTACCGGGAGACCGGGGTCTGGTATGCGAACTATACGGGCGTGTAGATACAGAGTTTGTGTGCGGTTCTATCATCAATTAGAACCTGCCTGAGTTTTCTCCAACGATTCTTCAGGTTCCTCTCCCACACTACAAGGACGTACAGGTATGCAGGTAATTTAGCTAGGTGTATAGTGAGAATAAAATTGTGTACTCCTAGTGTGTTGCAGAGATAGTGTTAGTAGTGCGGGGGAGATATAGACTGGATCTCTCCAGAGGTGAACTCAATCTCGGAGTGGGCTCCGAGAGGAGATTCAAGTGTTCCCCGCTAGTATCATCGACAGATCTCTAGATATTTAAGAATAAGGTAGTAATGATAAGGCCATTTTTTAGTACGGAGACGAGGAAACACTTTTTTCACAGAGGTGGCGAGTCTGTGGAATTGTCTCGTGACCCTCAGAGGGCCGGTGGTCGGAGGTGATCTCGGGATGCGTTCAAGTTGAGAGCGAGGATGCTGATTGTAATAAGATAGCGAGAGAGAGTCAGTCAGAGTGAGGAGACATGGGAGAAGAAGCACGGATAATAACGAGGGGGATACTGAAAGTGGGGTTGATCAGCCTATGAATTCACTTGAGACAAAATGAGATCAGGTGCTGGCTCGAAGGGAACGAGAGTTGGACGCCTTTCCTGCAAATTTTATGTCTATTGTCTTAAGGACAGAGAGAATGGGGTCAGGCGGGGAGGGAGAGATAGATTGCCTATGATTGTCTGTGACGGGAAGTGGACTGGTGGGCGATAGCGTAATTCTATAGCTACGTATCAGGTGATGACTTTGTCAACAGAGGGTCGCTGACGTGGAGAGAGAGTGGGTTTGCGTTCACAGATCCGGAGCGATGAGCAGAATCGCGGCTACGTAGGCGTAACGAGCTGGAGAATTGTCTATTGTCCACGAATCTAAAACTGAGAAAAACCCAGATGGGGCATCTTGGTCGGTATGGAGCACGGTCGGACCGAAAAGCCAGTTTCAGTGGAAGCATGAACGAGTGTTCAGTACAAACGAAACCGATGAACACATACTTGTTTCATCCCACATAGAATCCGGTCCGGGTAAAGGATTATACAAGGAGGCACCTTAATAGAACTGCTTGAAGTACAATCTCTGAATCTCAATTGACTGGGAGTCGGCATAGATTTTATCAGGTTCCCACTTGCGTTGCGATAGTGCTTGCTCGCAGCTAGATTAGCATGTTGCACAGTATTCCATTACTCAGGCAGGGGGGAGTCGCAAAAGACAGATATCAAGATAAGAACAGCGTAAACGTTAATGCCAACGGTCCTACAGCGTATGTTGATAAACGCGGGAGTTCATTCCCCACATTGCCAGCGGCAACTTTTATGATATCAGCACTCCATGCCGTGCATGCCTTTGCCAATCAAGGTGATGTAGATAGTTGATTAAGCACTTTGCTTTTCTAATATACGCGCTGCTGCCACCGACACAGAATTCGAGCTCAATGGGGTCAAGGAGGCCCCAAAACAAACAAATCCCATTGTTGCGTTTGACCAGGGCGATTGGCGCCTTAGAGAGGAAATCGTCTCCGAGCGGATACAGGTTTGGAGAGTAATAAGGTAGTCGGCTGGAGTAAACTCAGGGAGAGACAGCAGGCATCTACTGGAGAGAAGAAGGATGCCCGCCACCCCCGCACTAGACCATCGCAAGAATTGGGCTCGTTTCAATAGAAAATAGACAATGGGTGCTGGAGTACGGCCATGTGCGCACCTTCGAGCCCAAGGCACGCCATTCACTGTGATTCATGCACACCATCAGTACCCCGTTCCTGCCTTCCTCCCCATATCCCTCTGACTTCTCGCTCTATCTTTAGAGCCCTATCTAGCTCATCTCTGAAAGTCTCAGAGGGAACCCCGGCCTTCCCACCTCCTCGCCCTCCTGGACAGCAGAGAATTCACCGAGCTCACACTCTCTGTGTAGAAAAAAGTGTTTCCTCAGTCTCCGTTCTAAACTGGGTTGACTCTGCTGTATTCTTAAACTGTGGCACCCTGGTTCTGGACTCCCATCTCCAGCATCAGGACAACATGTTTCCTGCTCTAGCGTGTCTAGGTAACAAATTCTTACATGTTTCTAATAGGATCCACTCTCATTCTTCTAAAATACTCCAGATGTGTACAACGCCCAGCGTGCTCCATTCTCTCAAGCAGTGAGATTGAGACAGTAAACGCCATCCCGGGATTAACCTTGTAAACCTCGTAACGCTGGGGCGTCCTCAATAGAGCAGAAATGTACATCGTCAAATACTAGGGACGACCAAAACTGCACACAATACTCAGCGTGGGTTCTGACTAGGCCCTGTACAAAACTAGCAGTAGAAGGACCCTCTTTGATCCTAACACTCAAATTTCCTCTCTGTTCTTCGGGGTTGTGATACACTTAGTCTCGACCACAACTGCTCACACGATTCCTTTCTTCCAGAGATGCCTCCTGTCCCGCTGAGATCACCTCCAGCAATTTGGCTCGGCAGACGGGATGAGTCTCATCATAAGGTGACGCAGCGTGGAAACAGGCCCTTCTCGGCCCAACTAGCCACAATTATCCCAGCCTTACACCAGTAACGCCACATTGCCACGAGTTTCGGCCACCACAATCCTCCAGAACCTTTCCTATCAGTACCTGGGTCCTAATGCCCGTTGTCCAACTTGGACAAGACTGAACAGAAACCTCAGGAGTACCTTTGCGCCCCTCCAAGGTTTCTCCGTGATGGTTCCCAGGAGTATTGTCAGTCTCCGCTGAATGGGAAGTGGTTTCCGTTTTCTGAAAAGCGGTATTTTTTGGTCGAAGCCTCGGGTTTGCGCTTGCGATGCTCAGTTGAGGTGTTGCCGGAGGACGGAAAAAAACCTCCGGGAACAGCACGGTAAAGTTGGGTGGGCGTCTCAATAGTCTACAGAGGTTTCCTATGTGGGAAACAGGAGGCATAACTGTTCGTAAAACAGTTGGGGATGTCCTCCAGCCTCAACCACCTCCCGTGGCTGCACAGTTTCCATACATACGGCCACCGTATATTGCGAGGAAAAAGGTGACCCCCCCCTATGGATTCCTGTTTAATTTTTTTCCCCCCTTCACCTTGAACCTATTGTGCTACTGGGGTCCTCGATTCGCCTCTTTACTCGGGGCAAGAGGACTCTGGGCGATCTAACCCAATTTGTTCATCGGACACTGTCTTCTGGTGGAGGTAACCGAGCACCTGCAGTTGCTTCCTGCAAATTATCTTGCAGATTGATATATGATGCATTATCGTGGCAGCTTAGTTGTGTGGACGACTCCCAATCTGCATTGACAGCTTCGATATAAAACCTCGTTGTATATTAATGGGAGATGGAAATGGCCTAAGCAGGTTTGAGAACATAACCTACAATCCATGTAAAACTGATACAATTTAGAATCCACAGGTCTTAGAATTGTCATCTTTCCTGATATGTTCGCCATGTTTCTTTGGGATGTTGAATTGTTTGTATCCATATGGTTTTCTCAGGTGATTAACTACCTCTCAGTGAACCGTGAGATGCGTTCGTATTCCTGAGATTTGCAGTTGAACATGTCAATTCCCCAATCCCCAACAACGCCTGAGACCTATAGGATTAACTCTGTTTAGATTCACGACCGCTGACACCTCAATGGCAGAGGGGCTTCCCAGGGGCGACCAAAAAACAGATAACCAGTGTGAATAATACACCATACCCTGCTCTGATCCCTGTACATCGAAGACTGCAGATGACTGGTTTACATAAAGAGACACAAAGTGCTGGAGTAATCATGCATTCTGGTCGGTCAGCAGACACCTCTGGAGAATGTGGGACACGTGTTGTTTCGGGTCGGACACGAGTCTTCAGATGACGGACTATGTAGGTATCGTTTAAGAAAGAACTGCAGATGCTGGACAAATCGAAGGTAGACACAAAAAGTTGGAGAAACTCAGCAGAGACGATAGGTGCAGGATGTGAGGCCATATGGCACTTCGATGCCCCAGCAACGCCATTCAATGCCTGTTCTATGGCTGATCATCCCAATCAGTGCCCGTTCCTGCCTTCTCGCCATATCCCCTAGACTCAGCTAGTTGTAAGAGCCCTATCTTAGACTTGCTCTCAGCAGAACCGGCCTCCACCACACGCGTAGGCAGAGAATTCACGACTTCACTCAACTCTGTGAGAAAAAGTGTTCCCTCGTCCTCCGTTCTTAAATGGCCTTAGCAGCTGCGCTCATTCTTAAACTGTGAGGCCCCCTAGGTCATTTGAATCAAGAGTGTTCAACACAGATTCATAGAAAAACACGATTTCGGGAAAACTGACAGACGCATTCGAATCTTGAGCCATAAAAAAGGAGCAAAAGTGCAGGGAGAACACATGCAGGTCAGGACGAGCGCGACGTGTGGAGGGGGATGCAGGTGCTGCCCCCCCTCGGGGTCTATGTCAAATGTCTTTCTCCTCGGACGGGAAACGCTCTGGCACAGGAAGGGTAGCTGCAGACGCTGGTTTGCAGTCCGATAAGGCTTGACGCAAGAATGCGTGGAGTAAATGCAGCAGGGCGGCGGGCGAGGCATCCTCTGGAAGGGAGAAGGATGAACGGGTGGGCGTTTGGAACCAGACCCCTTTCATTGACTGGAGGTGTTGCTGAAGGAGGGGGTCCCAGGCTCCCCAAAAAGTCACCAGCTCCTTCTCTCGAGAGAGGCCACCCGTCCAGCTGAGTTTATCCGTAGCATCTATGTTTCTGGGTTTTTGATTTCACCACGCTGGGTTAAAAGACTGTGTGTGATTTTGTACGTACCCATTGTAAGATCACTCCTTATCCTCCTGTGCTCCAGGGAATAGAGTCAAGAGTGTTTTATTGTCCGCCGACCGACCAAACGTTAGATACAATGAAATTCTTACTTCTAAGTTTTAACCAAAGAGCACTACTATCTAACCTCATCGGCACAACAGAGGATGTACTTCCCTGCGGCAGCTGAGGAAACAACAATCTGCCACAGGCAATGATGGTCGAAATTCTACACGGCCATCGTGGAGTCTGTCCTCACCTTCTCCATCATGGTCTGGTTTGGCTCAGTCACCAATGCACGACACCCGGAAGTTTGCGCTGCAGCGAATCGTCCGATCAGCAGAGAAGGTTATTGGCTGCAACCTTCCCTCCATTGATGAACTGTACACTGCAAGGGCCTGGAAGCGAGTGGGCAAGATTAATCTCTGACCCCTCTCACCCTGGGCCACAAACTCTTTTTGAAATCACTTCGCCCCTGGGGAAGGCGACTACCGGACTGTCAAGCTCCGCCACAGCCGGACATAAAAAATACTTGTTTCTATCCCACCGGTCGACGGTAGTTGCTCTACTCACAACAGCCAAAAAAATCTGTAGCCTCCCTTTGATCTGGTATTGTGTTGGTTCACAATGCTTGATCAATGGTGTTTTATCATTAATGTTTTATTATTATTAATGTTAGTGTTTTCTGAGTCATTCGTAACTGTCCACTGTATGTCATGTTGTTACTTGTGGGCGGAGCACCAAGGCAAATTCCTTGTCATGTGAATAACTTGGCCAATGAAACTTACTTACTTACTTATTGGTGACCCTTGGACTATTTTTTGATTGGAGTTTACTGGCTCTGCCTTGCACTTAAACGTTATTCTTCATCAGGTGTCTCTGTACATTGTAAATGGGTCGATTGTAATCATGCATAAGTCTCTCCGCTGACTGGTTATCACGCAACAAAAAGCTTTTCACTGTGCCTCGGTTACACGTGGCAATACAGTAAGCAGAGCTGCTGTCAATGTGCCTGTCTAAATGTCTCTTAAATGTTGTAAAAGTACCTGACTGAACGACCCTCCTCCGGAAGTGCAAGATTAAAGTTCAACATCCCGCCCAAACGCTCCTGGGCTCAGGATCCTTGAAGCATCCTCGTAAACCTCCTCAGCTTTCTACATGAATGATCAAAGGATGAGTAGGTTAAGCTCTGACGAGCGGTTTGTCGGCGCTGGGCCTGCACTCGCTGGAGTCCTTTTAAAAGATGGGGACCTCATTGAAACGTACAGATTAGTGAAAGGCCAGGATAGAGTGGATGTGGAGAGGTTGTTTCCGCTAGTGGGAGAGTCCAGGACCACAGGTCACAGCCTCAGAAGTAAAGGACGTTCATTTAGGAAGGAGATGAGGAGGAATTTCTTTAGGGGCGACGAGGGAGGGCGGGGAATCTGTGGAATTCTTTGCCACAGACGGCTGTGGAGGCCATGTCAGTGGATATTTCTAAAGCAGAGATAGAGATCTTGATTGGTACGGGTGTCGGGGGTTATGGGGAGAAGGCAGGAGAGTGGGGTTAGGAGGGAGAGAGATAGATCAGCCATGATTGAATGGCGGAGGAAATTTCATGGGCCGAATTGGCCTCATTCTATCCCTATTGTTTATGACCTAGTGAGCTTCATGATATCCCGTCCGATAGTCAAGTTAAACGAGTTGGTGGTCGGCACGTTCCCGTGTTGGGGGAGTCCAGAACCAGGGGCCACAGTTTAAGAGTAAGGGTAAGCCGTTTAGAACGGAGATGAGGAAACACTTTTTCTCACAGAGAGTTGTGAGTCTGTGGAATTGTCTGCCTTCAGAGGGCGGTGGAGGCCGGTTCTCTGGATGCTTTCAAGAGAGAGCTGGATAGGGCTCTTAAAGATTAGCAGAGTCAGGGATATGGGGAGAAGCAGAAAAGAAGGGAACTGGGGTATATTTTTTTGGAGATGATCAGCCATGATCACATTGAATGGCTGGATGCTGGTCATAGGGCTCCGAATGGCCTACTCCTGCACCTATTGTCTATTGTTTTATCCAACTGCCCGGGTTTCACAAAAGTCGAACAAAGCGTAGCCCCGACAATTCCTATTCACACTGAACCTGGGTAGCAAAGGGTGGGACATACCATTTTATGACTATATTTTACACATGTCATTATCAATTATTGAAAAGCACGGCTTCTAACATAAAAGTTCCCCGTGTTGAATCACCGAGCAATTTTCCTCGCAGACAGCAGGCTTTTATATTACAAAGCGGGCAAATTATTCAGACGACTTTGTGGGGGTGGAAAGGAGGCAGGTAGTCTGTTGGTGCAGGGGGCAGGGACGCCGGTGAACAGCGCGCCAGGCCTCTGGGCTGGGTCAACGGTCATTAAGAATGATTTTATCAGTCACCCACATCACCATAAAGAAAAGAATGTTGAGAGAACGAATGCAGAGAGAGAGGGCTGCCATGCCAACATTGAAAAAGGCATCCATCTTAAGCAGCTTACCAAAAAAATATAAAATATATATGCGCAGGCTGGATTAAAGTGTAGGGGGGATAATGGATTTTCCACGCAATATTGACATTTAAAAAATAAGTTTTGTGTGGGAAAGAAATGTATTGTGTACATATATGGTCTATGGTATATAGACACACTGAACTTTTATCTCCCGTTCTGTATTATGTTTACATATTCTGTTGTGCTGCAGCTAGCAAGAATGTCATTTGTCCTGTCTGGGACACACGAAAATAAAACTCTCTTGACTTGTACCTTTCTACCGAAGACAGGTACAAAACTGCTGGAGTAACTTCAGCGGGACAGGCAGCATCTCTGGAAGAAAAGGAATAGGTGACGTTTCGGGTGGGGACCTTCCTTCAGGACTGAAGTCCGACCTGAAACGTCACCCATTCCTTCCCTCCAGAGACGCTGCCTGACCCGCAGAGTTACTCCAGCATTTTGTGTCTATCTTTGTCGTAAACCAGCACCTGCAGTTTCCTTCCTACACATCGCTATGTTCTGTAAGTGTGTGTGTACTATATACACACAGGTGTGTATAAAACACACCTCCCCACCATCGAGGGGATCTATCGCAGTCGCTGCCTCAAAAAGGCTGGCAGCATCGTCAAGGACCCACACCACCCTGGCCACACACTCATCTCCCCGCTACCATCAGGTAGAAGGTACAGGAGCCTGAAATCTGGAACATCCAGGTTCAGGAACAGCTTCTTCCCCACAGCCAACAGGTTATTAAACTCGCAAACAAACAGGCCCTGAACAATAACAGCCTATTGCACTTCATCTGTTCATTTATTGTGTATATATATGGTTTATGCGATATAGACACACTCAACTATTATCTCCCGTTCTGAATTCTGTTTACATATTCTGATCGTGCTGCAGCTAGCAAGAATTTCATTGTCCTATCTGGGACACATGACAATAAAAACTCTCTTGACTTGAACATATCTTTCATTTATTATATTGTTTAATGTACTAATGTTTACATATTCTGCGTGCAAGTAAAGAATTTCTTTGTTCTGTCTGGGACATATGATGGTACGGCACTCTTAACTTTAGTTTTAGTTTGGAGATACAGCGTGGAAACAGGCCCTTTGGCCCACCGGGTGCACGCCATGACCAGCGATCCCCGCACGTTAAAGGGCCAGTCCCACTTTCATGACCTAACTCACGACCTCTGCCGTGTTTGACCACGCTCGCAGCATGGTCTTCACGAGGGGTCGTAGGTAGGTCGTAGCAGGCCGTGATGCTAGTCGTAGGTACTCCATAGAATCATAGAAAATAGGTGCAGGAGGAGGCCATTCGGCCCTTCGAGCCAGCACCACCATTCATTGTGATCATGGCTGATCGTCCCCAATCAATAACCCGTGCCTGCCTTCTCCCCATATCCCTTGACTCCACCAGCCCCTAGAGCTCTATCCAACTCTCTCTTAAATCCATCCAGTGACTTGGCCTCCACTGCCCTCTTGTGGCAGGGAAATTCCACAAATTCACAACTCTCTGGGTGGAAAAGTTTTTTCTCACCTCAGTCTTAAATGACCTCCCCTTTATTCTAAGACTGCGTGGCCCCTGGTTCTGGACTCGCCCAACATTGGGAACATTTTTCCTGCATCCAGCTTGTCCAGTCCTTTTAAAATTTTATATGTTTCTATAAGGTCCCCCCTCATCCTTCTAAACTCCAGTGAACACAAGCCTAGTCTTTTCAATCTTTCCTCGTATGACAGTCCCGCCATCCCAGGGATCAATCTGGTGAACCTACGCTGCACTGCCTCAATCACAAGCTACAAAATCACAACACTCGTGGCATCAAGTAGGTCGAGGCGTTTTTTCTAGCATGATGAAAAATGAAAAACGAGTAATAAAGGTCGTGAATTAGGTCGTGTGGGACAGGCCCTTAACACTCTCCTACACACACTAGTGACAATTTTTACAGTTGCCAAGCCGATTAACCTACAAACCTGCACCTCTTTGGAGTGTGGGAGGAAACCGAAGATTAATAGACAATAGACAATAGGTGCAGGAGTAGGCCATTCGGCCCTTCGAGCCAGCACCGCCATTCTATGTGATCATGGCTGATCGTCCCCAATCAGTACCCCGTTCCTGCCTTCTCCCCATATCCCCTGACTCCGTTATCTTTAAGAGCCCTATCTAGCTCTCTCTTGAAAGTATCCAGAGAACCTGCCTTCACCGCCCTCTGAGGATCTCGGAGAAAACCCACGCGGGTCACTCGGGAGAGCGGACAAATTCCGTATGGACAGCGCCCGTAGTCGGGATCGAACCCGGGTCTCCGGCGCTGCGAGCGCTGTAAGGCAGCAACTCTACCGCTGCGCCTCCGTGACGCCCGCGTAAAAAGGCGCAGGGGCCTTGCCGAACGTGTCGGGGAGAGTTGGGTGAAGCTGAAGGTCTGTACTTACTGTAAGGGACACATTCGTACTGAACCTCCAGGTACTTGTAAGTTCCGGGGCAGGGGTCAGGAAAAACACGTCGGACCTGTGATGACAATGCACTGGGTTCTGTTGTTTGCATCTGTGAACGAAAGCGCAGAAAAGTTCATCAGACATTGGCCAGTAAAATAAAAACAAAAAGTCTCTTGCCCAGAGTCGATGCGAATAAAAAGCATGGGGAGGAACATAGAAACACAGAAACAAATGACATTTCTTAATACTGTGATCTCCTCACGCTGCTCGCAAGGCCAGCAGCATCATCAAGGTCCGGTCGCACCCGGCCACTCCCTCTTCTCCCCTCTCCATTCTGTCAAAAGGTATCGAATTGTGAAAACCCACACCTCCAGATTCGGAGACAGTTTCTTCCCAGCTGTTATCAGGCAACTGAATCATCCCACCACAACCAGAGAGCAGTCCTGAACTACTATCTACTTTTTTTGATTTGTATGCATGTCTCTATTGATATCGTTATTTGAAATTGTGTTATTCAGTATTAAGATGTATACTATAATCTTTTTTTTATATATATATATAATACTTTGTTTTAATTAAATATATATAACAATTTTTTTTTCCTCTTTCTTTTCTCTTTCTCTCTCTATATAATCAAAATTATATTATTTAATCACTATTCTTATTGATTAAAATTATTCTTTTCTTTTTTTCTATTTTCTAATAAATAGAAGTTTATAAGAATTATTCGTAATATCCGTATACTTATTGAAATAAGTTGGTTGTGTATTTGAAAAGTTGTTATACCGTTGTTATGATGGATTACTTCTAATAAAAATATTATTAAGAAAAAAAAAGAACTACCATCTACCTTATTGGAGACCCTCGGACTATCTTTAATTGGACCTGACCTTGCACTAAAAGTCATTCCCTTCATCCTGTATCCGTGCACTGTGGCTTGACTGCAACCCTGTACAGGATTTCGGCTGGTTAGCACGCAACAAAAAAAGCTTTTCACCGCACCTCGGCACACGCGATCTGAGGAAGGATATGGTGGCTCCAGAGAGGGTCAGGAGGAGGTTCTCAAGAGTATATCCCCGGAATGAGTGGGTTAGCATGTGATGAGCGTTTGACGGCGCTGGGTCTGTACTCGTTGGAGGATGGGGGGAGGGGGGGGGGGGGGGGGGACTCGTTGA
This sequence comes from Okamejei kenojei, assembly GCA_035221665.1. Classification (NCBI taxonomy): domain Eukaryota; kingdom Metazoa; phylum Chordata; class Chondrichthyes; order Rajiformes; family Rajidae; genus Okamejei; species Okamejei kenojei. The sequence goes on along the minus strand of CM069140.1, from coordinate 76,764,663 downwards.
AACGTACCAAATAGTGAAAGGCCTGGATAGAGTGGATGTCAAGTCAAGTCACATTTATTTCTATAGCACATTTAAAAAACAACTCTTGTTGACCAAAGTGCTTTCCATTTGTTATAAGAGTAGTATACACAAGCAGGCTACATACATATATACAAATAGCCCTCGCTCAGAGGACGTCAGGAAAGGCTTGGGAGAACTGATACGTTTTTAGACTAGACTTAAAGGAGTCGATGGAGGGGGCAGTTCTAATGGGGAGGGGGATGCTGTTCCACAGTCTAGGAGCTGCGACCGCAAAGGCGCGGTCAGTCGCCCCTGAGCTTATGCCTGGACCGCGGGACATTCAGCAACCCCAAGTCGGCCGATCTGGGGGACCTGGAGGTGGTGTGGTGGGTGAGAAGACTTTTAATGTAGGTGGGGAAAAGCCCATTGAGGGCTTTGTAGACAAAGAGGAGGGTGTTGAAATGTATTCGGAACCGCACAGGGAGCCAGTGGAGAGAGGCCAGGATCGGGGCGATGTGGTAGCGCCTTTTTCGGGTGCCCGTCAGGAGTCTCGCTGTGGCGTTTTGGACCAGTTGCAGGCGGGACAGGGAAGATTGGCTGATGCCAGTGTAGAGGGAGTTGCAGCAATCTAGGCGGGAGGAGATAAATGTGTGGATGATCTTTTCGAGGTCATCAAACTGGAGGAATTGTTTTATTTTAGCTATCGTCCGAAGCTGGAAGAAGCGAGCTTTGTTGTGGAGATGTGGAGAGGATGTTTCCACTAGTGGGAGAGTCCAGGACCCTCAGAATAAGGGCGCTCCTTTAGGAAGAAGATGAGGAGGAATTTATGAAATTGTTCGCAGCAACTCTACCGCTGCCCCAAGCTGTAAAAGGTTAGACAACAGACAATAGACAACAGGTGCAGGAGTAGGCCATTCGGCCCTTCGAGCCAGCACCGCCATTCAATGTGATCATGGCTGATCATCCCCAATCAGTACCCCGTTCCTGCCTTCTCCCCATATCCCCTGACTCCGCTATCTTTAAGAGCCCTATCCAGCTCTCTCTTGAAAGCATCCAGAGAACCGGCCTCCACCGCCCTCTGAGGCAGAGAATTCCACAGACTCACCACTCTCTGTGAGAAAAAGTGTTTCCTCGTCTCCGTTCTAAATGGCTTACCCCTTATTCTTGAACTGTGGGCCCTGGTTATTCTCCCTTCCGTGATTGGGAAGACCGCACCTGTATACAGCCATCGCACCAGATGCCTTCTCCACACGGCCTTACATAATTGGTCTGAGATGGCTCTATCCTTGCACTTAAATACTCTGCAATAAAAACCAGCGCATGATATATGCTCCTAATTGTCCGCAATACCTGCACACTAGCTTCCAGTGATTTATTCTTTTCAAGGAGGCCAATTATGTTGTAAGTGCCCGATTACCAACATGATTCAAGCTCTCGCCCGTAAAAAATAAATTCCCCGGGGTTATATTTCTGGGAGGCCCGGCAGGACAGCGGTAGAGTTGCTGCCACGCAGCACCGGAGACCCGGCCATCCACGCTGCCTCAGCGCGGCCAGCCGCAGGATCAGGGACCAGTCTCACCCTGGTCACTCCCTCTTCTCCCCTCTCCCATCAGGGCCGGTCACGGTGGAGTCGCTGCCTTTCACGGCGAATGCCGCGCCGGAGACCTGGCCTCCATCCCGACTACGGCCGCTGTCTGTACGGAGTTTGCACGCTCTCCCCGTGACCCGCGTGGGTTTTCTCCGAGACCCTCGGTGTCCTCCCACGCTCCAGGTTTGTAGGTTCATTTGCTTGGTATAAATGTCAAAAATTGTCCCTAGTGTGTGTAGGATAGTGTGAGTGTGCGGGGATCGCTGGTCGGCACGGACACGGTGGGCCGAAGGGCCTGTTTCCCCGCTGTATCTCTAAACTAAAGGCAAGAAGGCGCACAAGTCAATGCCTGCTATGTTCTGTTGTGCTGAAGCAAAGAAAGAATTTCATTGTCCTGTCAGGGACACGTGACAATAAACTCTCTTGACTTGACTTGAAACGCACACCGCTAGATTCGGGGACAGTTTCTTCCCAGCTGTTATCAGGCAACTGAACCATCCTACCACAACCAGAGAGCTGAACTATTATCTACCACATTGGTGACACTCGGACTGTCAACAATTAGTTTTTTTTTTAGTTTAGTTTAGTTTAGTTTAGAGATACAGCGCGATAACCGGCCCACGCCGACCGGCGATCCTCGCGCGTTAACACTATCCTACACCCACTAGGGACAATCTTTACATTTACACCAAGCCAATTAACCTACAAACCTGTACGTCTTTTGGAGTGAGGGAGGAAACCGAAGATCCCGGAGAAAACCCACGCAGGTCACGGGTAGAACGTGCAAACTCCGTGCAGACAGCGCCCGTAGCCGGGAAGGAACCCGGGTCTCCGGCGCGGCATTCGCTGCGAGGCAGCAACTCTACCGCCGCGCCCCCGTGGCCGCCCTCAGCTGGAGTTTATCGTGCTCTAAACGTTATTCCCTCTATCTAGTATTCGTATGCAATGGACAACTGGATTGTAATAACGTGCAGTCTCTCTGCTGGCTGGTTAGCACGCAACAAAAAGCTTTTCACCGTACCTCGGCACACGAGACAAAAATAAGCCACACTAAAGTAAACTTCTTTAGTGCAAATTTATTTAGATGTATTTAAGAGAGAGTTAGATTTAGCTCTTAGGGCTAACGGAGTCAGGGGATATGGGGAGAAGGCAGGAACGGGGAACTGATTGGTCAGCAGTGATCACATTGAATGGCGGTGCTGGCTCGAAGGGCCGAATGGCCTACTCCTGGCGCCTATTGTCCGTGTTTCAATGTTTCTTTACATTGTAATCATGGCTTGGAACAGTTGGCGTTGAAGCAACAACAACTGCCGTCTCTTTGGCCTGTCAGCAGCGGGAGAGTCGCTGCCTCACAGCGCCGGAGGCCCGGGTTCGATCCTGACTGCGGGCGCTGTCTGTACGGAGTTTGCACGTTCTCCCCGTGACCCGCGTGGGTTTTCTCCGGGAGCCCCGGTTTCCTCCCACACTCCAAAGACCTGCGGGTTTGTAGGTTAATTGGCTTTGGTAAAAATTGCAAATTGTCCCCCATGACTGAGTTTAGTTTATTGTCACGTGTGCTGAGGTACAGTGAAAAGCTTTTAGTAGCGTTCTAGCCAGTCAGCGGAAAGACAATGCACGATTACAATCGAACCACCCACAGATGCAGGATTCAGGGCAAGATAAAGCCTAGTAAAGTCCGATCAAAGATAGTCCGGGGGTCTCTAATGAAGTGGTCTGTAGGTCAGGACTGCTCTCAAGTAATTGTTAGAATGGCTCAGTTGCCTTCGAACAGCTGTAGTGTGTAGGATAGTGCGAGTGTGCGGGGATCGCTGGTTTAGTTTAGTTTACAGGTACAGCGCGGAAACAGCCCCTCGGCCCACCGGGTCCGCGCCGACCAGCCATCCCCGCACATTAACTCTATCCGACACCCACTGGGGACAATTTTTACATTCACACCAAGCTAATCAACCTGCAACCCTGCACGTGTGGGAGGAAACCGGAGAACTCGGAGAAAACCCGCGCGGGTCACGGGGAGAACGTGCAAGCTCCGTACAGACAGCGCGCCCGCAGTCGGGATCGAACCCGGGTCTCTGGCGCAGTGAGGCTGCGCCACCGTGGTCAGTGCGGGCTCGGTGGGCTGAAGGGCCTGCTGGCCTATAATGCTGGCAAACCGCTTGCCGAGCGTTATCGGAGATCTTTTATCTCTCGCGAAGACACTAACAGGGAAATTGAGGTTAGATTGAGCCCGTGCGCTGGGACCGCCGACACGTGTGACACCTCCCTGTTGATTGTGATCTCGGCTGGGTTGGTGTCAGTGCCTCCGTGCATGGCTTTCCCCCCTTCACAATCAATTCCAACCTGACTCCTCCACATATATGCCCCGGCCCACATCGCTTTAATATGCCCCTGATCCCAACCAGTCGGTAAAACATTAAACCGGAGCATTCTCAGGTCAATTGATGGATCACCTTTCCCCCGGTCGAAACCCGCGGCTGGGCAGATCACACCATTCAGGGGGAAGTCCACAAGGTCACAAGTGATAGGAGCAGAATTAGACCATTCGGCCCATCAAGTCTACTCCGCCATTCAATCACAGCCTCCACCTAACCCCGTTCTCCTGTCTTCTCCCCATAACCCCAGACACTAATCAAGAATCTATCTCTCTCTGCCTTAAATATATCCACTGACTTGGCCTGCACAGCCTTCTGCGGCAAATGAATCCCACAGATTCACCACCCTCTGACTAAAGAGATTCCTCCTCATCTCCTTCCTTTAAGTCCAAGGCTGTGCCCTCTGGTCCTGGACTCTCCCACCAATGGAAACATCCTCTCCACATCCACTCTATCCAGGCCTTTCACTATTCTGTACGTTTCAATGAGGTCTCCCCCCCCTCATCCTTCTAAACTCCAGCGAGTACAGGCCCAGCGCCGATAAGCACTCATCATATGTTAGCCCGCTCATTCCTGGGATCATTCTGGTAAACCTCCTCTGGACCCTCTCCAGAGCCGGCACATCCTCCCTCAGATATGGGTGCCCTCGTCTCTGAGTATGATGGATCGTACAGCTCCACGGTACAGCTCTATCTGGGATCGATAACGTCAGGCTCCAACAGTGGGCGGCACGGTGGCGGAGCGCTAAGGTTACTGCCTTACAGCGCCAGTGACCCGGGTTCGATCCTGACTACGGGCGCTGTCTGTGCGGAGTTTGTACGTTCTCCCCGTCACCTGCGTGGTCTGGGCTCCTCTCACACGGCAAGCACGTGCAGCTTTGTAGGTGAATTGGCTTCCGTAGATTGTGTCCCCAGCGTGTAGGGTAGTGGTCAGTGTGCGGGTGATCGCTGGTCAGCATGGACAGGGCGGGCCGAAGGGCCTGTTTCCACGCTGGATCTCTAAACTAAACTAAACTAGACTACAACAGTCTCACCTGCCTGATCTATACGAGACATTAGCTGCAATTGTTCCCGATGTTGGGGGAGTCCAGAACCAGGGGACACACAGTTTAAGAATAAGGGGTAAGGCATTTAGAACTGAGACGAGGAAACACTTTTTCTCACGGAGAGTGGTGAGTCTGTGGAATTCTCTGCCTCAGAGGGCGGTGGAGGCCGGTTCTCTGGATGCTGCAAGAGAGAGCTAGATAGGGCTCTTAAAAATAGCGGAGTCAGGGGATATGGGGAGAAGGCAGGAACGGGGTACAGATTGGGGATGATCAGCCATGATCACATTGAATGGCGGTGCTGGCTCGAAGGGCTGAATGGCCTACTCCTGCACCTGTTGTCTGTTGCTACTGTCGTAGAAACATAGAAACATAGAAACATAGAAATTAGGTGCAGGAGCAGGCCATTCGGCCCTTCGAGCCTGCACCGCCATTCAATATGATCATGGCTGATCATCCAACTCAATATCCTGTACCTCCCCATACCCCCTGATCCCTTTAGCCACAAGGGCCACATCCAACTCCCTCTTAAATATGGCCAATGAACTGGCCTCAACTACCTTCTGTGGCAGAGAATTCCACAGATTCACCACTCTCTGTGTGAAAAACTATTTCTCATCTCGGTCCTAAAAGACTTCCCCCTTATCCTTAAACCGTGACCCCTTGTCCTGGACATCCCCAACATCGGGAACAATCTTCCTGCATCTAGCCTGTCCAACCCCTTAAGAATTTTGTAAGTCTCAATGAGATCCCCCCTCAATCTTCTAAATTCCAGCGAGTACAAGCCGAGTCTATCCAGTCTTTCTTCATATGGAAGTCGTGCCATCCCAGGAATCAGTCTGGTGAACCTTCTCTGTACTCCCTCTATGGCAAGAATGTCTTTCCTCAGATTAGGAGACCAAAACTGTACGCAATACTCCAGGTGTGGCCTCACCAAGACCCTGTACAACTGCAGTAGAACCTCCCTGCTCCTGTACTCAAATCCTTATGTGACAACATGACATACAGTGACAGTTAGGAATGACACATAAAACATAATAAATTAAACATAATCGATTAAACATGTGAATTCAATAAAATACCAGAGCAAGATGGCAGCAACCCTCCCGCTGTGCCACCATGTTGCGACCAGTATGAATTCTATTGATCCATTTCGGGATAGAATGCAATAAAACTCTCTGGGCTCTTGCCTTTCACTGCTACAAACTCGAAATGCAAAAGAAAATTGGCGCAAGTGTGTGTACTGCAGGTCAAATTTCAGACATGATGTGCTAATTCGACCTCCATTACATCGATAGCCCAAAGGTGTCTGAAAAGATATCCTTCAGTAAGTTTGCACCCTTTGCATTTGCTGGCTTTGTTGGTCCTGTCCGATGATTTTAGTGCAGATCCCCCTGACTTTCCCTCCGCAGATCTCCCTGACTTTCCCTCCGCAGATCTCCCTGACTTTCCCTCCGCAGATCTCCCTGACTTTCCCTCCGCAGATCTCCCTGACTTTCCCTCCGCAGATCTCCCTGACTTTCCCTCCGCAGATCTCCCTGACTTTCCCTCCGCAGATCTCCCTGACTTTCCCTCCGCAGATCTCCCTGACTTTCCCTCTGCAGATCTCCCTCGGAAGTGCGAGCACTGCAAATTGCCTTCTCTATCGAGTTTGCGATTGTCGGTGTCGACACCCGGTGACATTTCACGTCAAATTAATGAACTGGGAACGGGAGGGCAAGGAAGCCATTCTGAAAATTAAAGTAATCTTTGCCAGCAAGAAAACCCCAGAGCTCGTGTGTGTGCGGGGAACCGATAATCCCCTTCAAAGTCAGCAGCTCTTTCACAAGTCTCGTGTGCATAGGTCACTCAGCTCAGTTCAGTTTATTGTCACGTGCGCTGAGGTACAGATAAAAGCTTTTGTCGCGCGCCAGCCAGCCAGCGGGAGACAATACCCGCTCACAACTGCGCCATCCACAGTGTACAGATACAGGATAAGGGACTGTTTAACTAGGAAGAGGAAGCGTCTCGACCCGAAATGTCGCCTATTCCTTCTCAATAGACAATAGACAATAGGTGCAGGAGTAGGCCGTTCGGCCCTTCGAGCCAGCACCGCCATTCAATGTGCTCATGGCTGATCATCCCCAATCAGTACCCCGTTCCTGCCTTCTCCCCATATCCCCTTACTCCGTTATCTTTAAGAGCCCTATGTAGCTCTCGAAACCGTCCAGAGAGCCGGCCTCCACCGCCCTCTGAGGCAGAAAATTCCACAGTCTCACCACTCCCTGTGAGAAAAAGTGTTTCCTCGTCTCCGTTCTAAATGGCTTACCCCTTATTCTTAAACCGTGGCCCCTGGTTCTGGACTCCCTCAACATCGGGAACATGTTTCCTGCCTCTAGCGTGTCCAAACCCTGAATAATCTTATATGTTTCAATAAGATTCTCGCCACAGGTACAGATGCTGCGTCACCCGCAGAGTTTCTCCAGCATTTTGTGTTTACCATGGTAAGGGACTAGCGTTTTGTGCAAGGTAAAGCCTGGTCATATATAGTCCGATAGTAGTTCAGGACCGCTCTCTGGTTGTGGTGGGACGGTTCAGTTGCCTGATAACAGCTGGGAAGAAACTGTCCCTGAATCTGGCGGTGTGCGTTTCCACACTTCTGTACCTTTTGTGTAGGAAGGAACTGCAGATATAGGTTTCAACCGAAGACAGCCACAAAAAGCTGGAGTAGCTCAGCGGGACAGGCAGCATCTCAGGAGAGAAGGAACGGGTGACGTTTCGGGTCGCTGAGTTACTCCAGCTCTCCGGTGTAAGCCCAGCCTCCGCAGCTCGTTCCTGCACGAGACGTAACTGGGCCTTGTGTTCAATGATTAGCCTGATGGTACTAAAGTTTTATTACTACCCTAACAAATGTATCTACAACCAGTTTACAACATCTGCAGTAATATGTTGGCTGCGTTAATAAAGATGCCTGGTTCTTGTAAAAAATAAACAGCAGGTTCACTGACGCTCGTCAGAAAGGAACATGTGCTTTCCTCCACGATTTGACTCCAGACCAACTCGTTGAACTAATAAGGAAGGATGTGCTGGCACTGGAGAGGGTCCATATAACCATTTAACAATTACAGCACGGAATCCGGCCCTTCTAGTCCGTGCCGAACACTTACCCTCACCTAGTCCCATCTACCTGCACCCAGACCATACCCCTCCATTCCCTTCCCGTCCATATACCTATCCACTTTACTTTTAAATGTTAAAATCGATCCTGCCTCCACCACTTCCACTGGAAGCTCATTCCACACAGCCACCACTCTCTGAGTAAAGAAGTTCCCCCTCATGTTACCCCTAAACCTCTGTCCCTTACTTCTCAAATCATGTCCTCTTGTTTGAGTCTTCCCTACTCTCAATGGAAAAAGCGTGTCCACGTTAACCCTCTCACCATTTTAAAGACCTCTAACAAGTCCCCCCTTAACCTTCTGCGCTCCAAAGAATAAAGACCTAACTTGTTCAACCTTTCTCTGTAACTTAGGTGCTGAAACCCTAAGTTACAGGCAACATTCTAGGTCCAGAGGAGGTTTACGAGAATGATCCCAGGAATGAGGGGGTTAACTCACGGATAGTGAGCGTTTTGGCGGCTCTGGGCCTGTACATAGAAAATAGGTGCAGCACAATAGATAATAGGCGAGGCCATTCGGCCCTTCGAGCCAGCACCGCCCATTCAATGTGTCCATGGCTGATCATCCCCAATCAGTACCCCGTTCCTGCCTTCTCCCCATATCCCCTGACCCCACTATCTTTAAGAGCTCTATCTAGCTCTCTCTTGAAAGTGTCCAGAGAACCGGCCTCCACCTCCCACTGAGGCAGAGAATTCCACTGACTCACAACTCTCTGTGAGAAAAATTCGGCCTTACGAGCCCGCACCGCCATTCATTGTGATCATGGCTGATCGTCCCCTATCAATAACCCTTGCCTGCCTTCACCCCATATCCCTTGACTCCACCAGCCCCTAGAGCTCTATCTAACTCTCTCTTAAATCCATCCAGTGACTTGGCCTCCACTGCCCTCTGTGGCAGGGAATTCCACAAATTCACAACTCTCTGGGTGAAAACGTTTTTTCTCACCTCAGCCTTAAATGACTTCCCCTTTATTCTAAGACTGTGGCCCCTGGTTCTGGACTCGCCCAACGTTGGGACCATTTCTCCTGCATCTAGTTTGTCCAGTCCTTTTATAATTTTATATGTTAAGATTCCCTCTCATCCTAAACTGCAGTGAATGCACGACTAGTCTTTTCAATCTTTCCTCATATGACAGTCCCGCCATCCCGGGGATCAATCTGGTGAACCTACGCTGCAATCCCTCAATAGCAAGAATGTCCTTCCTCAAATTAGGAGACCAAAACTGCACACAATACTCCAGGTGTGGTCTCGCTAGGGTCCTGTAAAACCGCAGAAGGACCTCTTCGCTCCTATACTCAAATCCTCTCGTTATGGAGGATTTGAGTATTTCAGCTTTCTTCACTGCCTGCTGTACCTGCATGCTTACTTTCAGTGACTGGTGCACTCGCTGGGGTATAGAAGGATGAAGGGGGACCTCATTGAAATTTACCGAGAGGATAAATGGATAGATGGAAGGGGGAGATGGATCGATAGTAATCATGTATTGTCTTTCTGTTGACTGGTCAGCGCGCAACAAAAGCTTTTCACTGCGCCCAGGTACACGTGACAATAAACTAAACCGAACTAGTAGCTCACAGCCCGGAATTCAATCCTGCATGTGACATCTTTTGAATTTGAATTCAGTCTGTTATCTCTATACTTGACGAAAGCTTGTCACCAGCGACAATATCTGCAGAATTATAACACAGCTTCAAAAACCCTTTTTGGATTGCCAAAGAGCTTCAGACAGGAAAATGTGTCGTCCTTATCCAGACCTGTTTGTGTGAGATCGCAAACATTCCTGCCTCTTGTACATTACAGCATCTCGTATCCTGGCTAGTCCAGAACTCGACGGCTGAAACATTATGTTTTCCAATTTTACGTAATACCCAGGCGCAGCGGTAGAGTTGCAGCCTCGCGGCCCAGAGACACGGGTTCCATCCCGGCTACGGGCGCTGTCTGTACGGAGTTTGCACGTTCTCCCCGTGACCGGCGTCGGTTTTCTCCGAGATCTTCGGTTTCGTCCCGTACTCCAAAGACGGACAGGTTTGTAGGTTAATTGGCTTGGTGTAAGTGTGCATTGTCCCTAGTGTCTGTGTGTGTAGGATAGTGTTAGTGTGCGGGGGATCGCTGGGCGGCACGGGCTCAGTGGGCCGATGGGCCTGTTTCCCAGCTCTATCTCTAAACTAAACTAAACACGTCTTCAGTCTGAAGAAGGGTCCCAAAACGTCTCCTATTCCTTCGCTCCACAGATTTCTGCCTCACCCGCTGAGTTTCTCCAGCATTTTTGTCTACCTTCAATTTTTCCAGCACCTGCAGTTCTTTCTTAAACAAGTCTTAGAAAATAGACAATGGACAATAGACAATAGGTGCAGGAGTAGGCCATTCGGCCCTTTGAGCCAGCACCGCCATTCACTGTGATCATGGCTGATCATCCCCAATCAGAGGGGTGGAAGGTGGTCCGCCCTGTTTCGACTAATGCAATTAACTCGACGTGCACACACAGAAGATCAAATAGGACAAGTTGTCCAACAACTTTAGGCTGTGCACGCCACACGCAGGAAGAAGAAAAACCCCAATCAGTACCCCGTTCCTGCCTTCTCCCCGTATCCCCTGACTCCGCTATCTTTCAGAGCCCTATCTAGCTCTCTCTTGAAAGCATCCGGAGAACCGGCCTCCACCTCCCTCTGAGGCAGAGAATTCCACAGACTCACCACTCTCTGTGAGAAAAAGTGCTTCCTCGTCTCCGTTCTAAATTGCTTACTCCTTACTCTTAAAGAGAATGTCTGAAGAAGGGTCTCGCCCCGAAACGCCTCCCGTTCCTTCTCTCCAGAGATGCTGCCTGTCCCGCTGAGTTAAACCAGATTTTTGTGTCTATATTCGGTTTAAACCAACGTCCGCAGTTCCTTCCTAAACTACACACATTGTTGTTTCTTTGATTTCCTCCGTCACCGTCAACTGCATTCCAAGATTGCTCGGTAATTCACCCAGCATGTAGGTTTTGCGCTTATCCTAATCATACACATTAGTTCTTCCTTGTCTAGTGTTAGCCGCAGGGCGTTCTCATCACTCACTCCCCACACCCAGCTGTGTTGCAACAGACAACAGGGCAGCGGGCTCGCCACAGTGGGACACCCTTCGCACTTCATCCCATCGCCTTTGCTTACACCGCGTGTCTTATCCAACGGGTTAAGTTACCTGCCGCGGACGGCTGTGGAGGCAGTGTCAGCGGGCATACGCAAGGCAGAGAGGGATAGATAGATTCTTGATTAGTGCGGGTGGCGTGGGGTTGTGGGGAGGAGGCAGGGGAATGGGGATAGGAGGGAGAGATAGATCAGCCGTGATTGAATGGCGGAGTAGACTTGATGGGCCGAATGGCCTAATTCTGCTCCTATCACTTATAACGTTATGAACTGCGAGGCAGACTTGATGGGCCGAATGGCCTAATTCTGCTCCTATCACTTATAACGTTATGAACGGTGGGGCGAGGGATGTTGAGCCACATTCGCCTGAAAAATCGGAGCAGAAGGAGGCACGGTGGCGCAGCGGTAGAGTTGCTGCCTCACAGCGCCAGAGACCCGGGTTCGATCCTGACCACGGGCGCTGTCTGTACGGAGTTTGCACGCTCTCCCCGTGACCCGCGTGGGTTTCCTCCCGCACTCCAAGGACGTCCAGGTTTATGGATTAATTAGCTGGGCATAAATGTAAATTGCCCCTAGTGTGTGTGGGATAGTGTCAGTGTGCGGGGATCGCTGGTCGGGGCGGACTCTGTGGGCCGAAGGGCCTGTTTCCGCGCTGTATCTTCGAACTCAAACTAAACTAAACTATGTAGGTCATTCATAAGATCGTAAGAGTTTTTTTTACCCAGAGTAGATGAATCAAGAAGGACAGAGCACGGAAACAGGCCCTTCGGCCCACCGAGTCCGTGCCGACCAGCCATCACCCCTACACTAATTCTATCCCACACACTAGGGGCAGGTGAGGTTGGACAGGCTGCAGCCAATTACAAAGAGGTGGAAGAACTCAACAGATCAGTGCCATGGCGGGAGAGTCGCTGCCTCACAGCGCCAGAGACCCGGGTTCGATCCTGACTGTGGCTGCTGGCTGTACGGAGTTTGTACGCTCTCCCCGTGGCCCGCGTGGGTTTTCTCTGAGATCTCCAGTTTAGTTTAGTTCAGTTTAGAGATACAGCACAGAAACAGGCCCTTCGGCCCACCGACCGGCGATCCCCGCACACTAACACTACCCTACACACAACGGGGACAATTTACATTTACACCAAAGCCAATTAACCTGCAAACCTGCACGTCTTTGGAGCGCGGGAGGAAACCGGAGATCCCGGAGAAAACCCCACGCGGGTCACGCGGAGAATGTAAAAACTCCGTACAGACAGCGCCCGTAGTCGGGATCGAACCCGGGACTCCTCCTTCCCCTCCCCCTTCCCAGCTCTCACACAAGCCGACTGTCTCTTCCCTTTATTTTCCCCCTACCCCCCCCCCCCCCAGACATCAGTCTGAAGAAGGGTCTGGACCCGAAACGTCACCCACTCCTCTTCAGAGATGCTGTGGTCAGCCACGCTCACATTGAATGGCGGTGCGGGCTCGAAGGGCCGAATGGCCGATCCCTGCACCTATTGTCTGCTGTCCTGCTGTCGGGACGGAGCCCGGGACTCAGCAACTCAGCCTCTGCGCCATCCGCACTCCGACAACATTCAGGTTTGGAGGTTAATTGTCTTCAGCAAAGTATAACTTGTCTCTCGTGGGTGTAGGATAGTGCAAGAAGACGGCCGACTCAAGCTACTCCCTGCCTACAGGCCACAGAAACGCAGCTACAATCACTCCTTATGGTCGCTCTGCACTTCTAAACCTCACTCGATCTTATTCCCTTTATCCTGTGTCTGTACACTGTGGGAGGCTCGATTGTAATCGTGTATTGTCTTCCCGCTGGCTGGTTAGCGCGCGACAAAAGCTTTTCACTGTACCTCGGGACACGTGACAATAAACTGAACTGAAACTGCAGATGCTTTATCATAAAAGGGCTGTCTTGAAACGTCACCTATCCATGTTCTCCACAGATGCTGCCTGACCCGCTGAGTTACTCCGGCACTCTGTGTCGCTTCTTCTCCTCTCTTTCTTACATTCCCTCGTTCTCTCTCTCTTCCCCCCCCCCCCCACCCATCGCTCTCCCCCTTAATCTCCCCAACACTCTGTCTCTCTCCATTCCATTCTCTCCACTCGCACGTCTCACTCTCTCTCTATCACTCTCTCCCCAACCCAGCTCCCTCTCTCTACACTTTATTCTCTCCCTCCATCTCTCTCTCCTCTATTCTCTCCCCCCACTCTCTCCCTTCTATTGTCTCCTACCATCACCCACTCTCACTCACTCCCTCTCTCTCTCTCTCCCCCGCCCCTCCCTCCCCTTCTCTCTCTCTCTCTCTCGCTCTCTCTCTCCCCCTCCCTCCCCCCGTCTTTCACTCTCTTTCTCCCCATCTCTCCCTCCTCTCTCCTTCCCCCTCTCTCTCTCCCTCCCTCCCCCTCTTCTCCCCCCTCTCTCCTTTTCCCTTTTATTGTCTCCTACCATCACTCTCACACTCTCTCTCCCTCGCTTTCCCATCTAACTCCTTCTCTCTCCCTCCCTCCCTTCCTCTCTCTCTCCCCCCCTCTCTCCCCTTTCTGTCTTTCTCTCTCCCGCCTTCTCCCTATTGTCCTCCTACCATCTCTCTCTCTCCCCCCCTCTCTGTGTCTCTCTTCTTCTCTCCACCCTCTCCTTCTCTCTCTCTTTCTCCCCCCTAACTCTCTCTCTCTCTCCCCCCCATCTCTCTCTCTCTCCCCTCTCTCCTTCTCTCTCGTTCCCACACTCTCTCTCTCTCTCTGTATGCACCACCACGTCTGGCATCGGAGTTGGAATCACCATCAGTGTTTGATGTTCTGCTTGCAATGTCCCCATTTACCTAATTAATGAAACCTCGTGAAGAGCAGCGGCCGTTGAACAAGTCGCTGCCACTCTCAGCTAGCCACCGATGGCCAATATAAACCCAATAACAGCCCCTCTGTTTCCTATTAATTATCCAATTTGCAACATCCGTGCTGGTCCCTGGAGTTCCGTCTCAGTCGCCGGCTTTTTTTTACCAGGAACGCTATCAAAACCCTCTTAAAAGTCGAGATATAAAATATCCACAAGATTACTGGCGTCCACTAACTCCGTTACATACCTGAAACACCCTCATAAATTTGTAAGATTTGACCAGTGTTTCACAAACCTTTGCAGACTCTGATTTATTGCACTTGATTCCCGCTAAATGCTTCTGAATTGCGTCTTATGTAATAGATTCCAGCAATTTTCCCCACCGCAGATGTTGAAATAACTGCGTTATAATTCCCAAGATCCTGTTTCTGACCTTTTTTTTTTATAGACGAGAATTGCATTAGTCGTTTCTTGGTGTTATGGCAGGGCCCAGGTTTAACAACCTCAGCACATTCTCCCCTTTAGCAAGGAGTGCTCCACCCCCACCCCCACCCCCTCTCTCTTCCACACAGAGCTTCTATTTAACCAGACTTGGACGCCAGCCATCCGCACCAGGCACCTTGTCAACCCCCACCGCCCACTTCCCCCACCCACCCTGACACTCTGTCCTGCCCACCACCGCCTTATCTCAGGAGTCACATTGAACGGCTCGAAGGGCCGAATGGCCTACTCCTGCATCTATTGTTATTCTTTTAAGAATAAGGAGTGAGCCATTTAGAATGGAGATGAGGAGAGTGGTGAGTCTGTGGAATTCTCTGCCTCAGAGGGCAGTGGAGGCCGGTTCTCTGGATTATTTCAAGAGAGAGCTAGATAGGGGATAGGGGGAGAAATCTGTGAGAAAAAGTGTTTGCTCATCCCCGTTCTAAATGGCCTACTCCTTCTTCTTAAACTGTGGCCCCTGGTTCTGGACTCCCCCCAACATCGGGGACATGTTTCCTGCCTCTTGCGTGTCCAAACCCTTAATAATCTGATATGTTTCAGTAAGATCCCCCTCTCATCCTTCTAAAGTCCCGAGTGTGCAGCACCCGGAGAAAACCCACGCAGGCCACGGGGAGAACGTGCAAACTCCACACAGACGGCGCCCGTGGTCAGGATGGATACCCGGGTCCCCGGCGCTGCGAGGCAGCGACTCTGCCCCCTGCGCCTCCGTGCCCACTGTGTGTATCTCTGGACTCTAAAGTCAAGACAAAACAGCGCTAGCGTTTCTGTTGCTACGGGAGTCCAAATGCATCTCCTGCATCGCCCTGCAGGTCACTGCACCCGAGGGGAAGCGGTTATTTGATGCTATTTAGTAATTCTGGTGAGGAGAGGAACATAATAGAAATCAATAGTAACTAGCTGCCAGAACATGACCCTGGGGAGGTGACGTAACTCTTGCTTTAGTCACAAGCACAAGAGACAAGAGGCTGACGTGATATGCTTTATAAGGTACATCAGTCCAGTGGTATGAAACATTGACTTCTCCAATTTCAGGTAGTCCCTGCTTTCTCCCTCATTCCCCTCCCCTTCCCAGCTCTCCCACAGCCCACTGTCTCCGCCTCTTCCTTTCTTCTTCCCCCACCCCCCCCCACATCAATCTCGTCCCCAAACAGTCGCTTATTTCCTTCGCTCCATAGATGCTGCCTCACCCGCTTAGTTTCTCCAGCATTTTTTGTCTACCTTGAATTCAGTTTAGTTTACTGTCACTAATTAAACACAAAATGCCAATCTACTATCGACCTCATTGGTGACCCTCGGACTATCCTTGATCGAACTTTGCTGGCTTTACCTTGCACTAAACGTCATTCCCTTATCGTGTGTCTGTACGCTGTGAACGGCTCGATTGTAATCACGTATTGTCTTTCCGCTGACTGGTTAGCGCGCGACAGAGGCTTTTCACTGCACCTCGTCACACGTGACAATAAACTCAACTGGAGGAACTCAGCGGGGGACGGGCAGCATCTCTGGAGAGAAGGAATGGGTGACGTTTCGGGTCGAGACCCTTCGTTCGGACTGAGAGTCGGAGGAGAGTTTGATCCAGAGATAAAAGGAAGAGTGAGGTGTGAAAACTAGACATCAAAGTGGCTGCTATCAGGCGGATGGTGTCTGAACCATCCGCCCACAACTGGAGAGCAGTCCTGACCATATAACCATATAACAATTACAGCACGGAAACAGGCCCTCTCGGCCCTTCCAGTCCGTGCCGACCATTTGTTTTCCCCTAGTCCCATCTACCTGCACTCAGACCATACCCCTCCATTCCCTTCACGTCCATATACCTATCCACTTTACTTTTAAATGGTAAAATCGATCCTGCCTCCACCACTTCTGCTGGAAGCTCATTCCACACAGCCACCACCCTCTGAGTAAAGAAGTTCCCCCTCACGTTACCCCTAAACTTCTGTCCCTTAATTCTCATGTCATGCCCTCTTTTTTGAATCTTCCCTACCCTCAATGGGAAAAACGTATCCACGTCAACTCTGTCTATCCCTTTCATCATTTTAAAGACCTCAATCAAGTCCCCCCTTAACCTTCTGCGCTCCAAAGAATAAAGACCTACCACCCACCCCTCATTGGAGGCCCTCGGACAATCTTTGATCCGACTTTAATCTTGCACTAAGTGTTAGATCGACACCAGATGGCGGAGTAACTCAGCGGGACGGGCAGCATCGGTGGAGAGAAGGAATGGGTGACGTTTCGGGCCGAGACCCTTCCTCAGACTAGTGAGGGATGTGTTCACGTTATTCCATATATCCTGTATCTGTATGCTGTGAACGGCTCGATTGTAATCACGTCTTGTCTTCCCGCTGACTGGTCGGCGCGCAACCGATGCTTTTCACTGTACCTCGGTGCTCGTGACCATAAACCGGTGGGAGGCTCGGTGGGGCCGCCTCACAGGGCCAGAGACCCGGGTTCAATCCTGACTGCGGGCGCTGTCTGCACGGAGTTTGCACGCTCTCCCCGTGACCCGCGCGGGTTTCCTCCGAGAACTTCGGTCTCCTACCCCACTCCAAAGACGCGCAGGTTTGTAGGTTAATTGGCTTGGTGTAAGTGTAAATTGTCCCCAGTGTGTGTGTGGGATAGCGTTGGTGTGCGAGAACGCCGGTCGGCACGGACTCGGTGGGCCGAAGGGCCTGTTTCTGCGCTGTATCTCTGAACTAAACAGAGGCGGGACTGGAAGGCTATATGGGGGGTGGGAGGGGGGGCTGGATATGGGATATTCTCAGCGTGGGGAGAACGGACCCCCTGCCGTTAGTCTGCCGTGCTACCTTATTCTCAATGCCAACATGCAGTCCTTGTACAGAAACAATATTAACAACAGCTAACGACAAAGCCTCTAATGAAGCAAAATGCCTGAGGATGCTTCACGGGAACAAGATCAAACAAGATTAGATCCCGGATCACAACAAGGAACATGAAGGCAGCTTAACACAGGATTAGTCTAAAGGGCCTGTCCCACCAGCATCCGACTCCACGCGGTGAGCGCGACCAAACCGGCAGCGGGGGCCGCGCGGAGGTCGGGTGAGTGGCGCAAAGTGAGGCGAACTTGGAGCGAAGTCTGAAAGGTAAGTTCGCCAGGACAGAGAGGGACGCACAGAGAGGGTCACGGAGACACACACAGAGAGGGTCACGGAGACACACACAGAGAGGGTCACGGAGACACACACAGAGAGGGTCACGGAGACACACACAGAGAGGGTCACGGAGACACACACAGAGAGGGTCACGGAGACACACACAGAGAGGGTCACAGAGGCACACACAGAGAGGGTCACGGAGACACACACAGAGAGGGTCACGGAGACACACACAGAGAGGGTCACGGAGACACACACAGAGAGGGTCACGGAGACACACACAGAGAGGGTCACAGAGGCACACACAGAGAGGGTCACGGAGACACACACAGAGAGGGTCACAGAGGCACACACAGAGAGGGTCACGGAGACACACACAGAGAGGGTCACGGAGACACACACAGAGAGGGTCACAGAGGCACACACAGAGAGGGTCACGGAGACACACACAGAGAGGGTCACGGAGGCACACACAGAGAGGGTCACGGAGACACACACAGAGAGGGTCACAGAGGCACCTACAGAGAGGGTCACGGAGACACACACAGAGAGGGTCACGGAGACACACACAGAGAGGGTCACGGAGACACACACAGAGAGGGTCACGGAGACACACACAGAGAGGGTCACGGAGACACACACAGAGAGGGTCACGGAGACACACACAGAGAGGGTCACGGAGACACACACAGAGAGGGTCACGGAGACACACACAGAGAGGGTCACGGAGACACACACAGAGAGGGTCACGGAGCACACACAGAGAGGGTCACGGAGGCACACACAGAGAGGGTCACGGAGGCACACACAGAGAGGGTCACGGAGGCACACACAGAGAGGGTCACGGAGACACACACAGAGAGGGTCACGGAGGCACACACAGAGAGGGTCACGGAGACACACACAGAGAGGGTCACGGAGACACACACAGAGAGGGTCACGGAGGCACACACAGAGAGGGTCACGGAGGCACACACAGAGAGGGTCACGGAGGCACACACAGAGAGGGTCACGGAGACACACACACAGAGGGTCACGGAGGCACGACGTCGAGGCGGTGTGTAATGCGTCGAGGCGACTGCGAGCCGACAAGCCGTTGCCGCGCGGAATTTTTGAACATGGTCAGTTTTTCGGAGCCCCGCGCGATGTCGGGACAAACTCCGCACAATTCCGCACGGCTCCGGCGATCGAAGTGGGACCGGCCCCGCGACGCCGCACGGCTCAAGCGACCACGTTAGGTCGCGCTCATCGCATGGAGTTGCGTGCTGCTGGGACGGGCCCTTAAGGAGAGGCACAGAGTGCTGGAGTAACACAGCGGCTCAGGCAGCATCTCAGGAGAAAGAGGCCGGGCGACGTTTCGGGTCGAGACCCTTCTCTTACTGACGTTACCATGAACGAAACATTATTCCCTTATCATGTATCTGTCGGTACACTGTGGACGCTTCTAATGTAATCCTGGATTGCCTTTCCACTGGCTGGAAAGCACGCAGCAGACGATTTTCACTGTACCTCGCTACACGTGACGGTAAACCGGACTGGACTGGACTGGAAATATCCAGGCACAGCTTTGTGAAGTGGAAGATATGCTTTTACATTCCCGCACGGCGTTCCGACCACCCCGAGCAGAGGGCTCGAACGTCGGGCCGTCCCTAGCGGCGACTACGGAGGGTCAGGGCCCCGACCACGGGTGAACGAGGAGGGAGGAGGGAGGGGGAGGACTGTTTGAACCGCACTGCCTTCCTCCACAATGAAGAATGCTGCGGTGGATGTCCGTGTAGAATCCTGTTGTGTATTGTGTCCTTATTCACGCTGCACGGGTGAAATACATCTCACTGCACCTTGTGGTGCATGTGCCAAATTAATTTGAACTTTGTGTGATCCATTGATCCGTTGGGGCTATCCCTTGATTCCATTAGCCCCAACTCTCTCTTGAAAACATCCAGAGAATCGGCCTCCACTGCCTTCCGTGTGCAGAGAATTCCACAGATTCACAACTCTCTGGGTGAAAAAGCTTTTCCTCATCTCAATCCTAAATGGCCCTACCCCTTATTCTTAAGCTGTGTGACCCCTGGTCCTGGACTCCCCCAACTTTTTACCTGCACGTAGCCTGTCCAATCCTTTGGGAATGTTGTATGTTTCTATAAAAACCCTTCTAACCCTTGGGGAAGTCCAGGACAAGGGGTACCAGCTTAAGGATAAGGGGGAGGTCTTTTAGCAAAAACATTTTTCACACAGAGAGTGGTGAGTCTCTGGAATTTTCTGCCACAGAAGGTAGTTGAGGCCAGTTCGTTGGCCATATTTAAGAGGGAGTTAGATGTGGCCCTTGTGGCTGAAGGGATCAGGGGGTATGGAGAGAAGGCAGGTACGGGATACTGAGTTGGATGATCAGCCATGATCACATTGAATGGCGGTGCAGGCTCGAAGGGCCGAATGGCCTACTCCTGCACCTAATTTCTATGTTTCTAAATTCCCGCGGATACAAGCGCAGTCGACACTTTCTTTCATCGCCCGTCAGTCCAGCCGTCCCGGGAATTAACCTGGTGAACCTACGCTGCACTCCCTCAAGATAGCAAGAACAGTGAGAACCATTCGGCTCTTCGAATCCACCTTGTCTTTCAATGAGTTGGATGTGGATCGGTACCAGAGTTCCAATCATTTCCTTCAGACGCGTAAAACCCTCGATACTCTCGGTCTGACTAACAAAAAGGAAAAAGCTGTATCGATCGTGTTCTCGAGAGCTGTGATTGCCCTCAGCTGCAGGTACCCCCATGGGGGGGAGGAGAGCTGGAGATATTCTGTAAAAGCTATCTCTGAATGTTGCCATGTAAACTGGTGGGGCTTGCAAGAAATAAAAGCCTTCATTCAGCCAACAAGAGAGAGGCATTGACCTTGCCTTCCGATAGCTTTTTGTGTCTGAAGCAGCCGTTACCTGGGGAGAGAATTATCCCCCCACGGCCTGCCCGTGAAAGGCCCGCACCTTCTGAACGGTTTGCCAGACGGCACGCGTGTAATCTACAGAGCGCAGCGTTCGAGATGGAATCAATAGCCTTGATCATCTGATTTTGCAGCGAGTTCCTGCTTTGGCAAGATAACATTTGTCGGCCAAGGCTCTCGGGAACGGGAAAGAGATCGCTCGATGGATCTCACGAACGCTCTGGCAAGTTGCTGCCACCTTCTCGTCCCCGGCCCGACTCGAGTCGGCTGCTGTGTGGGGCCCACGGGGGCCGCGAGCCGCAGGGAGAGTTTGGGCAGGTTCGATCTTCACTGGACTCCATCTTGCACAGGAGGAGGATAGTGGAGGCAGGCACTATGGCAACGTGCAAGAGACATTTAGACAGGTACATTGGTGGCTGCTCTGTTTAGTTCATCATCTTGTGTAGGGGCACAGTTTAAGAATAAGGGTGGGGGGAGAAAGTCTTTTAGGACCGAGATGAGAAAAACATTTTTCACACAGAGAGTGGTGAATCTGTGGAATTCTCTGCCACAGAAGGTAGTTGACGCCAGTCATTGGCCATATTTAAGAGGGAGTTAGATGTGGCCCTTGTGGCTAAAGGGATCAGGGGGTATGGGGAGAAGGCAGGTACAGGATACTGAGTTGGATGATTAGCCATGATCATATTGAATGGCGGTGCAGGCTCGAAGGGCCGAATGGCCTACTCCTGCACCTATTGTCTATGTTTCTATGTTTCTATGTTTACCGAGGTACAGTGAAAAGCTTTTTGTTGCGTGCTAACCAGTCAGCGGAAAGACAATACATGATTACAATCGATCCATTTACAGTGTACAGATACATGATAAGGGAATAATGTTTAGCGCAAGGTAAAGCCAGCAAAGTCCGATCAAGGATAGTCCGAGGGTCACCAATGAGGTAGATAGTAGTTCAGGACCGCTCTCTGGTTGTGGTGGGATGGTTCAGTTGCCTGATAACAGCCGGGAAGAAACTGTCCCTGAATCTGGAGGTGTGCGTTCGTTTTCACACTTCTCTACCTCTTGCCCGATGGGAGAGGGGAGAAGAGGGAGTGGCCGGGGTGCGACTGGTCCTTGATGATGCTGCTGGCCTTGCCGAGGCAGCGTGAGGTGTAGATGGAGTCGATGGAAGGGAGGTTGGTCTGTGTGACGGTCTGGGCTGCGGCCAACAATTCACTGCAATTTCTTGCACCGGTACATGAAGCAGCTACCAAAGCGATCCCACAAGCTGTCCCCTCCCCTATCACCACCAACACCCCCCCCCCCACCCCCGCCCCCGCTCCACTCCCCGTGTCCCGATCAGAAACACTGGCGTACGCAGGGGTCAGCCACTCACAGAGGTGCCACCCTCCACACAAACAGCAGCACGAACATAATAAATTAACAAAATGTCATTAGCCCTTGCCACAGGCTGTTATTCTGCTGTGTTCTCTGGAAGATTAAAAAGAGAGAGAGCGAGCGAGAGGGAGAAGGAGAGAGGGAGGGGGGGAGAGGGGGAGAGAGGGAGAGAGGGAGAGAGAGAGAGGGAGAGAGAGCGAGTGGGAGAGGGGGAGAGGGAGAGATGGAGAGAGGGAGAGGGAGAGGGAGAGGGAGAGGGAGAGATGGAGAGAGGGAGAGAGGGAGAGAGGGAGAGAGGGAGAGGAGAGAGGGAGAGAGGGAGCGAGGGAGAGAGAGAGGAGAGAGGGGAGAGGGGGAGAGGAGAGAGGGAGAGAGAGGGAGAGAGGGGAGAGAGAGAGGGGAGAGGAGAGAGGGAGAGAGAGGAGAGAGAGAGAGGGAGAGAGAGAGGGGAGAGGGGAGAGGGAGAGAGGGAGAGGAGGGAGAGGGAGAGAGGGAGAGGGGAGAGGGAGAGGGAGAGGGGAGAGAGGGAGAGAGAGCAGTGAGGGAAGGGGAGAGGGGGGAGGGAGGGGGAGAGGGAGAGAGGGAGAAAGGGAGAGAGGGAGAGAGGGAGAAAGAGAGAGAGAGAGAGTGGGAAAATATCTAACAAATCTCGAACAAATGAAAGATGGACACAAAATGCTGGAGTGACTCAGCGGGACAGGCAGCATCTCTGGAGAGAAGGAATGGGTGACGTTTCGGGTCGAGACCCTTCTTCAGACTGAGAGTCAGGGGAGAAGGAAACGAGAGATGTGGAAGGGTGAGGGGTGAGGTCGGACAAATATCGTGGAATTAGAACGGAAAGTTTATAAGGAGATGGCCACAGCCCCAACCAAGATAGACCATCCAGCAAGGAAACGAGAGGTCACGTTCCAGCATTCAAACTCCTGGATTAGGAGTGGAATATATCCCAATGCTTAATTGAAGCGATTTGTAGACTCATCTGGAGTTTGAAATGAATAATTGGAACGCTTACCACAATTAGGCAGCAGTTTAACTCATTAAAGATGAATTCACCACATGCCAATTAAACATTAAATGCTATAAATTGGAGGCAGCTCGGTGGAGCAGGGCTAGAGTTACTGCCTCACAGCGCCAGAGACCCGGGTTCGATCCTGACCACGGGTGCTGTCGGTACGGAGTTTCCACGCTCTCCCCGTGACCCGTGTGGGTTTTCTCCGGGTGCTCCGGTTTCCTCCCACACTCCAAAGACGTGCAGGTCTGTAGGCAATAGACAATAGACAACAGGTGCAGGAGTAGGCCATTCGGCCCTCCGAGCCAGCACCGCCATTCACTGTGATCACGGCTGATCATCCCCAATCAGTACCCCGTTCCTGCCTTCTCCCCATATCCCCTGACTCCGCTATCTTTCAGAGCTCTATCTAGCTCTCTCTTGCAAAGCAGCCAGAGAATTGGCCTCCACCCCCTTCTTGTGAATCTGTGGAATTCTCTGCCAATTCACTGGATGCTTTCGAGAGAGAGTTAGATTTAGGTGTTAGGGCTAACGGAATCAAGGGATATGAGGAGAGCAGGAACGGGGTAACTGATTTTGGATGATCGGCCATGATCACATTGAATGGCGGTGCTGGATCGAAGGGCTGAATGGCCTCCTCCTGCACCTATTTTTCTCTGTGTCCAAGTTTCCTATCCCCGCCCAAATGTCACCGGCTCGCGACTTTCCCCATGTCAGAACTCCACTCTGCAGCCCCATCTGTATGCAGCTTTCAAAGTCAATCAATTCCAGGGAATCAAATGAAAATCTTACTTTGCACAGGTTTGAAGAATCCGTTTCCATCCATTCTGTTGCCAAACAGTCATACATCATCAGTGATAGGAGCAGAACTCGGCCGTTCGGCCCATCGAGTCTACTCCGCCATTCAATCATGGCTGATCGATCTCTCTCTCCCAACCCCATTCTCCTGCCTTCTCCCTGTAACCCCTGACACCCGCACTAATCAAGAATCCATCTATCCCCACCTTAAAAATATCCACTGACTTGGCCTCCACAGCCTTCAGTGGCAAAGAATTCCACAGATTCACCGCCCTCTGACCAAATAAATGAATCCTCATCTCCTTCCTAAAAGATCGTCCTTTAATTCTGAGGCTGTGCCCTCTGGTCCTAGACTCTCCCACCAGTGGAAACATCCTCTCCACATCCAGTCTATCCAGGCCTTTCACTGTTCGGTAAGTTTCACTGAGGTCCCCCCTCATCCTTCTAAACCCCAGCGAGTGCAGGCCCAGCGCCGACAAACGCTCATCACATAGGATACACGCGCTAATTCCTGGGAGAAACTGCAAATGTAGTGAAATCTACAAACTGTGAAGAAGTGTACATCTTCGTATAAAACAGAACATAAGAACAGTACGTTGCAGGAACAGGCCATTCGGCCCACAATGCCCGTGCCAAACATGATGTCCATTCTTATCTGCTCGAACCACATCCCTCCATTCCCTGCATATCCATGTGCCTATCGAAAAGCTTCCTCAATGCCACTATCTTACCTGGTAATGAATCAGATAATTGTTTACTTTAGGAAAACAGGCCCTTCGGCCCACTGAGCCCATGCTGACCAGTGATCATCTATACACTAGACAATAGACAATAGACGCAGCAGAAGGCCATTCGGCCCTTCGAGCCAGCACCGCCATTCAATGTGATCATGGCTGATCATCCCCAATCAGTACCCCGTTCCTGCCTTCTCCCCATATCCCCTGACTCCACTATCTTTAAGAGTCCTATCTAGCTCTCCCTTGAAAGTATCCAGAGAACCGGCCTCCACCGCCCTCTGAGGCACACTCACAACTCTCTGTGTGAAAAAGTGTTCCCTCGTCTCTGTTCTAAATGGCCTTACCCCTTATTCTTAAACTGTGGCCCCTGGTTCTGCACCCCCCCAACACCGGGAGTCTATTGTCTAGTTTGTATGTTATTCCATGTTCGCAACTCACACACTAGGGGCAATACACAGAAGCCATTGAACCTGCACGTCTTTGCAGTGTGGAAGGAAACCGGAGCACCCGCAGAAAACCCACTCAGTCACAGGGCCAACGTATGGACTCCACACAGACAGCAGGACGGTGGTGCAGGGGACGAGTTGTTGCCTCACGGCGCCGGAGACCCAAATTAGATCCTGACCACGGGCGCTGCCTGTACGGAGTTTGCACGTTCTCCCCGTGACCTGCGCGGGTTTTCTCCGGATGCTCCAGTCTCCTCCCGCACTCCAAAGACCTGCAGGTTTATATGCCAATTGGCTTTGGTATATTTGTAGATTATTTCTTGTAGTGTGTCGGAAAGTGTTAGTGTGCGGGGTGATCACTGGTCGGCGCCGACCTGTTGGGCCGAAGGGCGTTTCCACGCTGTATCGCTCTGTGACCTGCCGTGAAGCTGACCTTAGGTGTGTGCTGATGAAGCCAGTGCGCTCTCTCTGCCTCATGTTACTGAGCGTCGAGGAGACTGTTCGACCTGTCCCGTCGTAAAAGAAAGTGCTTTTATCTTTCCAAATTAAAGCCATTGAAAATTGCGTGGAGACATAAAAGAAACCAGGCTCCACGCTTGGTCAAGTGTAATTGAATTTGCTCCAGGCTGTGTCAGGTCCGGCTCTCTACGACTGTTCAGTATTGTTACGCAGTCCTGTTGCACATCAGCCCAACTCGACAAAGGAGCCTTGGGGCGATTTGGCATTCAGATCAACACTCTCCCTCCCCCCTGAGTCTAGTTCAGAGATACAGAGCGGAAGCAGGCCCTTCGGCCCACCCAGTCCGTGCTGACCCGCGATCACTTGTTCACACACTAGCTTAGTTTAGAGTTACAGAGCGGACATAGAGTAACAGTCCCTTTGGCCCAACGAGTCCGTGCTGACCCGCGATCACCCCGTATACCAACATTATCCTATAAACAATGGGGACAGTTTACGATTTTACCAAGCCAGTTAGCCTGAGGAGATTAATTCATCTTGGCCTCACGCTCGACACAGATGTTGTGGACCGAGGGGCCTGTTCCTCTGCTGTACATGGTTTAGTTTAGTTTAGAGATAAACCGTGTCCGGCACATTCACACACGCACACACTAGGGACAAGTTACATTTATTGCCAAGCCCATTAACCTACATACCTTGTATGTTGATGGTGTGTGGGGAGGGAAGCGGAGCACCCGGAGAAAACCCACGCGGGTCACGGGGAGAACGTACAAACTCCATACAGACAGCGCCCGTGGTCAGGATGGAACCCGGGTCTCAATCTACCGCGGCGCGGGGGGAGAATAGTGAGGGGGGAGAAAATAGTGAGGGGGGGGAGGCCTGGGGGAACTAGGACCACCGCTGTTTCTAATTTACAGCGTTGACCCAGTTTCACAAACTCATCGCAGACTGGACAAATTGGCAGATGATGCCAAACCCAGCGGGGACGGAGGATACAACATTCATTTGGAGGATTGTGAGCAGTTTCCAGCCCCGTGTTAAGAAAGGGTGTGCTGGAAGAAGGTGCCGGAGGGGGTCCAGGCGAGAATGATCCCGGGAATGAGTGGGTTAACTAACGTATGATGAGCGGTTGACAATAGACAATAGGTGCAGGAGCAGGCCATTCGGCCCTTCGAGCCAGCACCGCCATTCAATGTGATCACGGCTGAGCATCCCCAATCAGTACCCCGTTCCTGCCTTCTCCCCATATCCCCTGACTCCGCTATCTTTAAGAGCCCTATCTAGCTCTCTCTTGAAAGTGTCCAGAGAACCTGCCTCCACCGCCCTCTGAGGCAGAGAATTCCACAGACTCACAACTCTCTGTGAGAAAAAGTGTTTCCTCATCTCCGTTCTAAATGGCTTACTCCTTATTCTTAAACTGTGGCCCCTGGTTCTGGACTCCCCCAACATCGGGAACATGTTTCCTGCCTCTAGCGTGTCCAAACCCTTAATAATCTTATATGTTTCAATAAGATCCCCCCTCTCATCCTTCTAAAGTCCAGAGTGTGCAAGCCCAGCCGCTCCATTCTCTGGGCCTGCACTCGCTGGAGTTTAGAAGGATGAGGTGAAACCTCATTTAAACTTACTGGGTAGTGAAAGGGCTGGATAGAGTGGATGTGGAGAGGATGTTTCCACTGGTGGGAGAGTCTAGGACCAGAGGGCACAGCCTCAGAATTAAAGAAGATTCCTTTAGGAAGGAGATGAGGAGGAATTTCTTTAGTCAGAGGGTGGTGAATCTGTGGAATTCTTTGCCACAGAAGGCTGTGGAGGCCAAGTCAGTGGATATTTTTAAGGCAGAGATAGAGAGATTCTTGATTAGTGCGGGTGTCAGGGGTTATGGGGAGAAGGCAGGAGAATGGGGTTGGGAGGGAGAGATAGATCAGCCATGATTGAATGGCGGAGAAGACTTGATGGGCCGAATGGCCTAATTCTGCTATCATCACTTATGATCTTATGAACTAATGGACCTCGGTACACGTGACAATAAACGAATGAACTAAACTCGATCCAGCCCGTTACATACAGGTCAGCTAATCTTCTTCTTGCGTGTGGCGTGCACGGCGTAAAGTTGTCGGACAACTTGTTCTATTTGATCTTATTAGATTGTGCACGCCAGGTTGATTGCAGTCGTCGAAAAGGGTCGGACCCACGTGAAGGTTGCGATCTCCCACCCCAGATCAGCCACCATTGAGTGACAGAGTAGACTTGGTGGGCCGAACGGCCTATTTCTGCCCCAGTGGAGCAATGAATCTCTCGTGCGGCAAGGACATTTTGGGCTCCAGGGCCAGTTTCTGTGCTGTACGACACCGAGGTCGATGGAACCAAGAGGGAGGGGCGTTGCGGCAAGAACGAGGCCTTCCTGCGAGGACTAGAAGCTGCGTCATGAAGCAAACTGAAGCGCAAAGCAATTTTCGTCTGAAATCCGATTTGCTCCCCGGTTGCCTTCCGTTTGATTGCGAGCAGCTGCAGCGGTGAACGTTGGTCGACTGGAAACATTGAACTGACAGCGAACACATTTCAAGGTGGAAGCAATGTTTCCAGCCCGGGTCCTGAGGCAGCTTCCCTGGTTATAGCAACGTGCGGCTTTGCTCTGGCATCGTGGCGCAGCGGTGGAGTCGCTGCCTCGCGGCGCCAGGTTCCATCCCGACTACGGGCGCTGTCTGTACGGGGTTTGAGCGTTCTCTCCCCGTGACCTGAGTGGGTTTTTTCACTCCGGGATCTCCGGATTCCTCCCACACTCCAAAGACGTGCAGGATTTTAGGCTAATTGGCTTGGCATAACTGTAAATTGTCCCTGGCGTGTGTAGGATAGTGTTAGCGTGTGGGGATCGCTGGTCGGCACGGACTGGGAGAGCGCGCGGGGATCACCGGTCGAGCACGGACTGGGAGAGCGCGCGGGGATCACCGGTCAGCACGGACTAGGAGAGCGCGCGGGGATCACCGGTCAGCACGGACTGGGAGAGCGCGCGGGGATCGCCGGTCAGCACGGACTAGGAGAGCGCGCGGGGATCACCGGTCAGCACGGACTAGGAGAGCGCGCGGGGATCGCCGGTCAGCACGGACTAGGAGAGCGCGCGGGGATCGCCGGTCAGCACGGACTGGGAGAGCGCGCGGGGATCACCGGTCGGCACGGACTCGGAGGCTGTTTCTCCGAACTAATCTCAATCGGGGGCAGAGCAACGGATGTAACATGCCAGCTTTTGACACAGTTGCGGAGTGGCAGGCTTCCACACTTACAGCCTTAATTGGCTCCAAATATTTTCGGAACGCCACTAATGTCAGGAAATGATGGAACTTTGGTTCGACATCAGGAAGTGATTTCACTAATTAAAACGTCTTCACTTTTCTCCGGGCACTTTTTTGAAACGTCAGGAATGACAGAAAGACTGTGATTGGCCTTTTATTTCGCTTCCCGCAGTGAATAGATGCTAATCACTCCATTATTCAAGTTCTTATGGTGTCCTCGTGTGCCTGCGAAAACAAGCTGTTTTTGTTTCCATCTATAAAAGTCCTTTCTGTTACCGAGGAGTTTCAACAGCATTGCTTGGAATGCTCGGCTCTCCGAAGAGTCTTGGCCAGGCAGCGGGGGCACTGATTTGGGATGATCGGCCATGGTCACATTGAGTGGCGGTGCAGGCTCGAAGGGCCGAATGGCCTGCTCCTGCACCTATTGTGTTACTATGCAAACAAGCAACAACAGAGGGTCACGTTCTGGCTTTAGCTGCCAAATGTTGAAAATTGTCCACGAGAGCCCCGAGTACCGATGAGCGGCCATCACTGGAAATCTCCGAGTTCGAATCAGGGGAAACTCGGGAGAGGTCTTGAATTAGCTTGTACAGTGGGACAGCCCCTTCAACACGCAGCAAAAGCTTTTCCCTGTATCTCGGTACACATGACAATAAGCTAAACTGAACTGCTATCCATGGGCCTGTCTAAATGTTTCTTTAACGTTCCAGAATGGCAGGCAGTGACTAGTGGGGTGCCGCAAGGCTCGGTGCTGGGACCGCAGCTATTTACAATACACATCAATGATTTAGATGAAGGGATTCAAAGTAACATGAGCAAATTTGCAGATGACACAAAGCTGGGTGGCAGTGTGAACTGTGAGGAGGATGCTATGAGAATGCAGGGTGACTTTGACATGTTGGGGGAGTGGGCAGATGCAGTTTAACGTGTGGATAAATGTGAGGTTATCCACTTTGGTGGCAAAAACAGGAAGGCAGATTATTATCTGAATGGTGTCGTTGGGAAAAGGGGAAGTACAACGGGTACTTGGTGGTGCTGGCTCGATGGGCCTACTCCTGCACGTGTGGGCCTGCGTTTCATGTCTCCGGTGTTTCCGTATCTGACGGCCCGTTTATTGGCCGTAACCGGCACGGGGTACGCGAGGAGCGTTGGGCCGGTGGGGGGGGGGGGGGGGTGGGGCGATGCCTCCAGCTGCAGGCTGCAAGGTCGGCTACAGGAGGCGCCCCTGAGACACAAAGATGGCCGGCAGGCCGGGAGAGGAGAGGCGAGGGACGGCGGTTTTCCAGTACATCAAGCGCGCCGACGGACTTCGACGGCCGTCGGACTTCGAATAATGGCGAAAATACACGGCGCTGCCCGCTCGTGTGTGATATATGCAAAATTAATTTCACTGGGGAGTTGCATAGGTGACACATAAAGCTCACTTGTCCATTGCACTGCATGTTGCGATATACGAAACATATCATCACTCATTCACCACTTTACTGAATTGGCGGACAAGTATACTGAGATTTCTCTATCACAGCCTTTCACAAATGGCCTCAACAATGCACGCTCGTGGGTTTTTTCCCCGCCTGCCAGATTGCATCACTTCCAACTTTTCTGCATTAAAGTCCGTCTTAAAACAACAAAGCAAATTGTGTAGTTTAGATTAGTTGAGCACAGAAACAGGCCCCTCGGCCCACCGAGCTCGCGCCGACCAGCGATCGCCGCACACCAACCCTATCCTACACACGCCAGGGACAATTTTGCATTTGCACCCAGCAAATTGACCGACAAACCGGCACGTCTTTGGAGCGTGGGAGGAAACCGGAGCTCCCGGAGAAAACCCACGCGGGTCACGGGGAGAGCGCGCAAACTCCGTACAGACAGCACCTGCGGTCGGGATCGAACCCGGGTCTCTGGCGCTGTGAGGCGGCAGCTCGACCGCTGCGCCACCGTGCCTCCCGAATTTCAATAATAGGATCTAATCCAGTCATCTTTCAGGCAAACCCCGGGAAGTTCACAAATCACCCGAGATAAGGTCATAAGGGATAGGTGCAGAATTAGGCCATTCGGCCCATCAAGTCTACTCCGCCATTCAATCATGGCTGATCTATCTCTCTCCCTCCTAACCCCATTCTCCTGCCTTCTCCCCATAACCCCTGACACCCCGCACTAATCAAGAATGTCTCCTTGTGTTTAAGAAGGAACTGCAGATGCTGGAAAATCGAAGGTAGACAAAAATGCTGGAGAAACTCAGCGGGTGAGGCAGCATCGATGGGGAGAAGGAAATAGGCGACGTTTCGGGCCGAAACCCTTCTTCAGACTCAAAAAGGGATAGGTGATGTTTTAGGGTCGAGACGTCACCTATTTCTTCAGAACCGACGTCTCGACCCGAAACTTCACCTACCTCCTTCGCTCCACAGATGCCGCCTCACCCGGCTGAGTTTCTCCAGCGTTTGTGGTCTACCTTCGATTTTTCCAGCATCTGCCGTTCCTTCTTAAACATGGTGTTCACTGGAGTCACTCAGCGGGACAGTCGGCCAGCAGCATCTCCGGAGAGGAGGAACGGGCGATGCTTCGGGTCGAGACCCTGCTTCATTCTGAAGAAGGGTCTCGACCCGAAACGTCGATCATTCCTTCTCTCCAGAGATGCTGCCTGGCCCCGCTAAGTTCCTCCAGCATTTTGTGTCCACCTTCGATTTAAACCAGCGCCTGCACCTCTTTCCTACACATGGTATTCACTGGATAGTTCTTACCCCGAACGGAATCCGTCCATTGGAAGCAGAATATTTTCCCTTACCCCGTCATGAGATTCTTGTCTTGTTTTTGATACTGGCACGGAACAAAAGCTACCTCAAGCCGTGTTCATGCAGATATACGCAATAAATATTTTAAACATTCAGAGGCTGACTCCTCGGTTTCGGGAAGAAAATGGATGAATCTTTTTAGAAGCAGCACAAGGGCATTAATGAACTGTTTTCTTTTATTTATGGGGTGTTCTCGGAATTAAACAGTGGCGACATTATCTTTCTCTCCCATTTTCTGCCAAACTTTCTTTGATCTATTTTTACAATGGGGTTCAACTTTCTTAGCCAACGAATAAACTACTCTTATCCACTAATCCATCAACCTGTTGTGGAGTTATAGGAACAAGAGCGTTTGACACTAAATAGACAATAGGCGCAGGAGTAGGCCATTCGGCCCTTCGAGCCGGCACTGCCATTCAATGTGATCATGGCTGATCATCCCCAATCAGTACCCCGTTCCTGCCTTCTCCCCATATCCCCTGACTCCGCTATCTTCAAGAGCCCTATCTAGCTCCCTCTTGAAAGCATCCAGAGAACCGGCCTCCACCGCCCTCTGAGGCAGAGAATTCCACAGACTCACCACTCACTGTGAGAAAAAGTGTTTCCTCGTCTCCGTTCTAAATGGCTTACCTCTTATTTTTAAACGGTGGCCCCTGATTCAGGAACAGGTTTTTCCCAGCTGTTAACAGGCAACTGAACCATCTTACCACAACCAGAGAGGGGTCCTGAACTACTATCTACCTCATGGGAGACCCTCGGACTATTCTTGATTCACAAAATTGAAAACACATTTGTCACACAGAGAGTTGTGAGTCTGTGGAATTTAAGATAGGTCTCTTAAAAAGGATGAGAGGGGATCCTATTGAAACATATAAGATTATTAAGGGCTTGGACACGCTAGAGGCAGGAAACATGTTCCCGATGTTGGGGGAGTCCAGAACCAGGGGCCACAGTTTAAGAATAAGGGGTAAGCCATTTAGAACGGAGGTGAGGAAACACTTTTTCACACCGAGAGTGGTGAGTCTGTGGAATTCTCTGCCTCAGAGGGCGGTGGAGGCCGGTTCTCTGGATACTTTCAAGAGAGAGCTAGACAGGGCTCTTGAAGATAGCGGAGTCAGGGGATATGGGGGGAAGGCAGGAATGGGGTACTGATTGGGGATGATCAGCCGTGATCACATTGAATGGCGGTGCTGGCTCGAAGGGCCGAATGGCCTACTCCTGCACCTATTGTCTGTTGTCTAGTGTCAAACACTCCATAACATGTTGATGGATTAGTAGATGACAGTAGTTTATTCTTTGGCTATTGTCTATTGCGGGCTTTATTTTAACGGAGGGCCTATGGTATAGCGATGAAGCCTGCTGCCTGCTTGTGTGTGGGTGCACAGGGTAATGGCCGCCTGTTTCGCAGCCGTGTCTTGGCTGTTTCAGAGCTGCGCAATGAGGTGAACGTTCTGCCTGTTCTGTTGATTAGGTAGCTCGGAGGGGGGGGAAGATGTTTGGATTAACGGCTGGGATTATTAGCATGTGTTCTGCATTTTGTTTTCAGCGCTGGTGAGGAGTGTGTCTAATTCTCAGTCTGGAGATGCGTTGGCTGTGGATTTTAAATTTGACTTCACACTCCCCCTCCCTCTCTCCCTCTATACCCAGTGACTCCAGACCCTTGGGGAGCAGGTAAAGAGCTGCGACTCGACCCTGGGAGAGCTCATTCTGTGACGTCCACATCTGAACTCTGCGGACGGCTCGATTGTAATCATGTATTGTCTTTCCGCAGGCTGGTTAGCACGCAACAGAAGGCCTTTCACTGTCCCTCGGTACACGTGACAATAAACTCAACTGTTGATATAGTTTAAAGCTGGAGTAGCTCAATAGACAATAGGTGCAGGAGGAGGCCATTCGGCCCTTCGAGCCAGCACCGCCATTCACTGTGACCATGGCTGATCATCCCCAATCAGTACCCCGTTCCTGCCTTCTCCCCATATCCCCTGACTCCGCTATCTTTAAGAGCCCTATCTAGTTCTCTCTTGAAAGTATCCAGAGAACCGGCCTCCACCGCCCACTGAGGCAGGGAATTCCACAGATTCACAACTCTGTGTGAAAATGTTTTTCCTCTTCTCCGTTCTAAATGTTTGACCAAGTTGCCCCGAGTGTGCAGATGGGTGGTGGAATTTAGCGGGGGGGGGGGGTGGGGAGGGGTGTTGATCATAAGATCACCTGATCGTTGGTGACAGAAGCAGAATTAGACCATTCGGCCCATCAAGTCTACTCTGCCATTCAATCTTGGCTGATCTATCTCTCCCTCCTAACCCCGTTCTCCTGTTATCTTTCGATGTGCGTTTGAGGGGGAAAAGAAGGGCTTTATGTGGAAAAGACTTGAAATTAATGAGTGCTAATTTGTCATCTCCCTGCATTATTAGCACAACTAATCAGGGTGACACGTTTGTAGTGTTGGTTCTCTCGGTGGGACAGGGCCATTAGCTGTCTAAAGTCACTTGAGACCTTTACCGCAGTCACACATGCATGGCTAGGCTTGTTCTGCTACCTGGTCTATCAACATTGATCTCATCGCTGTCTCCAAGTGCCTCAGCCATCTCCCACAAACAGCATTGCATAGAAGCATAGGCAATAGGTGCAGGAGTAGGCCATTCGGCCCTTCGAGCCAGCACCGCCATTCAATGTGTTCATGGCTGATCATCCCCAATCAGTACCCCGTTCCTGCCTTCTCCCCGTATCCCCTGACTCCGCTATCTTTAACAGCCCTATCTAGCTCTCTCTTGAAAGCATCCAGAGAACCGGCCTCCACCGCCCTCTGAGGCAGAGAATTCCTCAGACTCACCACTCCGTGTGAAATACTGTTTCCTCATCTCCATCTTAAATGGCGTACCGATTCTTAAATTGTGGCCCCTGGTTCTGGATTCTCCCAACATCGGGAACATGTTTCCTTCCACTTTTGCTACCAAAGTGGATAGCTCACATTTATCCACATTTAAATGCATCTGCCCACTCACCCAACCTGTCCAAGTCTCCCTGCGTTCGTGGGTTTTCTCCAGGTGCTCCAGTTTCCTCCTACATTCCAAAGACGTGCAGGATTGTAGGTTAACTGGCTCAGTATAAATATAAATTGGCCCTAGTGTGTGTGTATATGGGTGTGTGTGGGTAGTGTTAAAGGCGGGGATCGCTGGTCGGCACAGACTCGGTGGGCCAAAGGGCCTGTTTCCGCGCTGTATCTTGAAACTAAACTAAATTTATCGGGCAGCTTCCGGTAAGGGAATGTACTGGCGACCTTTTGGTTTAGTTTGTGGAAACAGGCCCTTCGGCCCATCGAGTCCGCGCCGGCCAGCGATCCTCGCACACCAGTTCTATCCAGCACAATAGGGACAGTTTACAGAAACTAAGTAACCAACAAACCCACACGTCTTTGAGTGTTGGAGGAAACCGGGGCACCCGGAGAAAGCCCACGCGGTCGCAGGGCCAAACTGCGCACAGGCAGCCCCCCGTAGTCAGGATCGAACCTGGGTCTCTGGCGCTGTGAGGCAGCAACTCTACCGATGTGCCACCAGGGTCACAGATGTATACAGGCCTAATGCAGGGATTTGTCTCGATATGTAGAGGATGAGGGGCGATCTTATAGTGGTGTATAAAATCATGAGAGGAATAGATCGGGTAGATGCAGACAGTCTCTTGCCCAGAGTAGGGGAATCGAGGACCAGAGGACATAGATTCTTGGTGAAGGGGAAAAGATTTAATAAGAATCTGAGGGGTAGCTTTTTCCACACAAAGGGGGGTGGGTGTATGGAACAAGCTGCCAGAGGAGGTAGTTGAGGCTCGGACTATCCCAATGTTTAAGAAAGATTTAGCCAGTTAATGGACAGGACAGGTTTGGAGGGATATGGTCCAAACACAGGCAGGTGGGACTAGTGCAGCTGGGGCATGTTGGCCGGTGTGGGCAAGTTGGGCTGAAGGGCCTGTTTCCATGCTGTACCAGTCTATGACTCTAAGTACAGATTATGTTGATCACCAGAATAGAGTTGTGAATTTGTGGAATTCTCCGCCACAGAAGAAAGTGGAGGCCAATTCACTGGATGTTTTCAAGAGAGAGTTAGATTTAGCTCTTCGGGCTAAAGGAATCAAGGGATATATAGAAACATATATAAAATTATAAAAGGACTGGACAAGCTAGATGCAGGAAAAATGTTCCCAATGTTGGGCGAGTCCAGAACCAGGGGCCACAGTCTTAGAATAAAGGGGAGGCCATTTAAGACTGAGGTGAGAAAAAACGTTTTCACCCAGAGAGTTGTGAATTTGTGGAATTCCCTGCCACAGAGGGCAGTGGAGGCCAAGTCACTGGATGGATTTAAGAGAGAGTTCGATAGAGCTCTAGGGGCTAGTGGAATCAAGGGATATGGGGAGAAGGCAGGCACGGGTTAATGATAGGGGACGATCAGTCATGATCACAATGAGTGGCGGTGCTGGCTCGAACGGCTGAATGGCCTCCTCCTGCACCTATTTTCTGTGTTTCTATATGGGGGAGAAAGCAGGAATGGGGTACTAATTTTAGATGATCGGGCATGATCAAATTGAATGGCTGTGCTGGCTCGAAGGGCCGAATGGCCTCCTCCTGCACCTATTGTCCTTTGTCTATTGTCACCCATTCCTTCTGTCCAGAGATGCCGCCTGTCCCGTTGAGTCACTCCGGCATTTTGTGTCTGTCCACAGCCTCTGGTCTGTGGATAAGGCAAAACGTGGTTGACCATGCACACGCAAATCACAGCCGAGGTCAGGATGGTCCACGGGGGGGGGGTGGGGGGTCCTCTGGCACTGGGAGGCAGTGGCTCTACCCGCTGCGCAACCGTGCACCACCGTGCTGCACGACCCTCTGCGCAACCGTGCGCCACCGTGCTGCGCGACCCGCTGCGCAACCGTGCGCCACCGTATCTCCCGACATTCAATTGCTCCCCCCCCCGCTCCGTCACTCCACCCTCGCGGGGACCTGAACTAGTTTCGCGGAGTCTCGTGCTGGGCCGGACTGAATTCGCAGCAAACGTCCTCACCGTGTTTTTGAGCATCAATCGACCAGAAGACAATGCGACCGGTCTCTCTCTGCGCGCCGACTGCAACTGTGCCAGGCCCGATGGGAACCAGCAAAGAATGAACTCAGGTCTTCAGTTGTGATCCTTGCAATCCTTCATCCTAACGGCTCAGCTCGTTACGCTGCGAAGGCAGCTGTGTCTCCTCGCCGGGTCGCTCGATACTTCTGCAGCTCTTTTCTTTATTATGCCGCTTGACATTGGTCCCTTGAGTAAAGAGGGGCCGTCAACCAAACTGGTCACACTCACTGTTCTTCTGCTCAGGGTGTAGGTCACGGGGGCGCAGCGGTAGAGTTGCTGCCTCACAGCGCCGGAGACCCGGGTTCAATCCCGACCGCAGGTGCTTGTCTGTACGGTCATGGGGAGAAGGCAGGAGAATGGGGTTGAGAGGGAGAGATAGATCATCCATGATTGAATGGCGGAGTAGACTTGATGGGCTGAATGGCCGAATTCTGCTCATAACACTTATGGACACGTTCGATGTTCTCGTGGGAGCAGGTTGTGCCCCGTTTGTGGGCCGAAGAGACTCTGTTCTAAGCTTCGTCAATGGAATCATTTCATTGTTCGGTTATTCACAAAAGTGGCACGGGGGCGCAGCGGTAGTGTTGCTGCCTCACAGCGCCAGAGACCTGAGTTCCATCCAGCCTACGGGCGCTGTCTGTACGGAGTCTGCACGTTCTCCCCGTGACCTGCGTGGGTTTTCTCCGAGATCTTCGGTTTCCTCCCACACTCCAAAGAAGACGTACAAGTTTGTAGGTTAATTGGCTCGGTGAAATGTAAAAATCGCCCCTAGTGGGTGTAGGATAGTGTTAACGCGCGGGGATCGCTGGTCGGCGCAGGCCCGGTGGGCCGAAGGGCCTGTTTCCGCGCTGTATCTCCAAACTAAAAAGCTGGAGTAACTCAATGGGACAGGCAGCATCTCTGGAGAGAAAGAAAAGGTGACTTCACTGTCCTGCCTTGTCTGGGGAAGGGTCTCGTTGGGGTCAAGTTGGGCCGAAGGGCCTGTTTCCACGCTGTATGACTCTTATCGTTCATCAATGAATCATCTTGAGGTGGATACAAAGTGCTGGTGTAACTCAGCGGGACAGGCAGCATCTGTGACGAGATGAAATGGGTGACGTTTCGGGTTGGAAGCCAGTGGAAGCTCCGATCATCGGACCCCTTGGTGAAAATGTGTTTACTTATGGTGGTCCAGAACTGCTATTCCTCGTGTGTACAATACTTGATCAAAGGCTGACTCGTTCAGGCAGAAGGGACTCAAATCCTGACATCAACCTCTGCGATAGTTAGACAGGGATTGCAATCATTCTCTGTCCCCGACCTGTGAATCACTGGACGTTCGGTCTGAAGGAACCTGCGATTTTATTTAGTTTAGTTTAGAGATGCAGCGCACCGCCCAGCGATCCCCGCACACTGACACTATCCTACGCACACCGGGGACGGGTTTTTACATTTATACATTTCCTAATTTGAGGAAGGACATTCTTGCTATTGAGGGAGTGCAGCGTAGGTTCACAAGGTTAATTCCCGGGATGGCGGGACTGTCATACGCTGAGAGAATGGAGCGGCTGGGCTTGTACACTCTGGAGTTTAGAAGGATGAGAGGGGATCTCATTGAAGCTAATACGATTGTTAAGGACTTGGACACACTAGAGGCAGGAAACATGTTCCCGATGTTGGGGGAGTCCAAAACCAGGGGCCACAGTTTAAGAATAAGGGGTAAGCCATTTAGAACGGAGACGAGGAAACACTTTTTCTCACAGAGAGTGGTGAGTCTGTGGAATTCTCTGCCTCAGAGGACGGTGGAGGCAGGTTCTCTGGATGCTTTCAAGAGAGAGCTAGATAGGGCTCTTAAAGATAGTGGAG
>CM069140.1:76666169-76721169 GCA_035221665.1 Okamejei kenojei | reverse complement strand
TCCAGAACACTGGGGAAAAACGTTCATAAGTTTATGTTCATCGATTCTAGGACAAGAATTATGCCATTCAGTCCGCCATTCAATTATGGCTGATCTCTGCCTCCTAACCCCATTCTCCTGCCTTCACCCCGTAACCCCCTGACACCCGTACTAACCAAGAATCTATCTATCTCTGCCTTAAATATATATTGACCTGGCCTCCACAGCCTTCTGTGGCAATGAATTCCACAGATTCACCGCCCTCTGATTAAAGAAATTCCTCCTCATCTCATTCCTAAAGGAACGTCATGAGGTCGCACGGTCGTAAGTGATAGGAATAGAATTAGGCCATTCGGCCCATCAAGTCCACTCCGCCATTCAAAAAAACATAGAAATATAGGTGCAGGAGGAGGCCATTCGACCCTTCGAGCCAGCACCGCCATTCATTGTGATCATGGCTGATCGACCGCTATCAATAACCCGTGCCTGCCTTCTCCCCGTATCCCTTGACTCCACTAGCCCCTAGAGCTCTATCCAACTCTATTCCAATCGTGGCAGATCTATCTCTCCCTCCCAACCCCATTCTCCTGCCTTATCCCCATAATCTCTGAGACCTGTACTATTCAAGAACGTCCTTTAATTCTGAGGCTGTGCCCTCTGGTCCTAGACTCTCGCACTAGTGGAAATGTCCTCTCCACATCCACTCTGTCCAGGTCTTTCACTTCACTGCTTCCCTTCACAATAGTCTCACAAGACATTTCACATCTAATACCAGGATTGGGGAATCAAGAACCAGAGGACATGGGTTCAAGCGAGAGGGGGAAAGATTTAAAAGGAACCCGAGTGGCAACCTCTCTACTCAGAGGGTGGTGGGTATATGGAACGAGCTGCCAGAGGAGGCAGTTGAGGCAGATGCTGTAACAACTTTTAAAAGATGTTTGGGACATATACGTGGATAGGAAAGGTTTCGAGATATGGGCCAGAAGCATGCAAAAGAAAGTAGTTTAGATGGGGCATCTTATAGAAACGTGTAAATCTATAAAAGGACTGGACAAGCTCGATGCAGGAAAAATGTTCCCAATGTTGGGCGAGTCCAGAACCAGGGGCCACAGTCTAAGAACAAAGGGGAGGCCATTTAAAACTGAGATGAGAAAAAACTTTTTCACCCAGAGAGTTGTGAATTTGTGGAATTCCCTGCCACAGAGGGCAGTGGAGGCCAAGTTCACTGGATGGATTTAAAAGAGGGTAATAACCCTGTCCCACGGTACGAGTTAATTCCAAGAGCTCTCCCGAGTTAAAAAAAAAAATCAAACTCGTGGTAAGCACGGAGAATGAACGTAGCGGGTACGTCGGAGCTCGGGGACGTCTCTTAGAGCTAACGGCAGGTACTCGGGAAGACTCGCTAACGGCAGGTAAAGCTCGGGAAGACTCGCTAACGGCAGGTTAAGCTCGGGAAGACTCGTGAAGATTTTTCAACGTGATGACAAATGTCCTCGAGAGTCCCGAGTACCGACGAGCGGCCATTACCGCAAATCTCCGAGTTCGAATCAGGGCAAACTCGGGAGAGCTCTTGGAATGAACTCGTGCCGTGGGACAGGGGTTTTAGATAGAGATCGAGGGGCTAGCGGAGTCAAGGGATATGGGGAGAAGGCAGGCACGGGTTATTGATTGGGGACGATCAGCCATGATCACAATGAATGGCGGTGCTGGCTCGAAGGGCCTCCTCCAGCACCTATTTTCTATGTTTCTATTTTGGTCAGCTTTAGGCCTATTTCCATGCGGTATAACATTGCGAAACTGTGTTTAGTTTAGCTGAGAGCTACAGCATGGAAATTGACCCCATCAGCCCACACCATCCACCAGTCACAGCAGGTACTATTTATACCAAGTGGAAAGTGGTACATTTACACCGAGCCAATTAACCTACAAACCTGCACGTCTTTGGAGTGCGGGAGGAAACCGAAGTTCTCGGAGAAAACCCACGCAGGTCACGGGGAGAACGTGCAAACCGCGCACAGACAAGCGCCCCCGGGTCTCTGGCGCTGTGAGGCAGCAACTCTCTAACTCAATGCAGCATTGCCTTGTCCACTGATGCAGTCAGTCCAGTGTATTATTGTCTAGTGCCACAGAGACACAGCTGGCCCAGCCTCTGCCTCATAGCGCTGGAGACCCGGGTACCAACTAGATTCATAGGAAGACAAAAATGCTGGAGAAACTCAGCGGGTGAGGCAGCATCTAGGGATCGAAGGGATAGGTGACGTTTTGGGTCGCTCTCCCACAGCCCACTGTCTCCCCCTCTTCCTTTCTTCTTCCCGCCCCCCCCCCACCCCCACATCAGTCTGAGGAAGGGTCTCGACCCGAAACGTCACCTATTCCTTCGCTCCATAGATGCTGCCTCACCCGCTGAGTTCCTCCAGCATTTTTGATTTTTCCAGCATCTGCAGTTCTTTCTTAATTTAGAATCACATAGCCATAGAGTGATACGGAGTGGAAACAGGCCCTTCGGCCCAACTCACCCACGCCGGCCAACATGCCCCAGCTGCACTAGTCCCACCTGCCAGTGTTTGGTCCATATCCCTCCAAACCTGTCCTATCCGTGTACCTGTCTAACTGTTTCTTAAATGTTGGGATAGTCCCAGCCTCGACCACCTCCTCCGGCAGCTCGCTCCATACACCCACCCACCACCCTTTGTGTGAAAGTGTTACCCCTCAGATTTCTATTGAATCGTTTCGCCTTCACCTTAAACCTATGTCCTCTGGTCCTCAATTCCCCTACACTGGGCATTTCTCCCGCTGCGCCACCCTTATACAAAAAGTAAGTTCACCGTACCTCATTGCATGTGACAACAAGGTACCATGGGACCATTGGACTAATAGAGGACATTGAAACATAGAAAATAGGTGCAGGAGTAGGCCATTCGGCCCTTCTAGCCAGCATCGCCATTCAATATGATCGTGGCTGATCATCCTAAATCAGTACCCCCGTTCCTGCCTTCTCCCCATCTCCCTTGATTCCGTTAGCCCGAAGAGCTAAATCTAACTCTCTTTTGAAAACATCCAGTGATTCGGCCTCCACTGCCTTCTGCGGCAGAGAATTCCACAGATTCACAACTCTCTGGGTGAAAATGTTTTCCCTCAACCCAGTCCTAAATGGCCGGCCCCTCATTCTTAAACTGTGTGACCCCCTGGTTCTGGACTCCCCGCAACATCGGGAACATTTTTCCTGCATCTAGCGTGTCAAATCCCACAAGAAGTTTATGGTTTTATAAGATCCCCTCTCTCATCCTTCTATATTCATAGAAACATGATCGTGGCTGGTCATTCCAAATTCAGTACCCCTTTCCTGCTTTCTCCCCATATCCCTTGGTTCCGTTAGCCCTAAGCCCATTTTTCCTGCCTCTAGCCTGTCCAATCCCTTAAGAACGTTATATGTTTCTGTAAGATCCCCTCTCATCCTTCCAAATTGCAGTGAATACATAGAAGCATAGAAAATAGGTGCAGGAGGAGGCCATTCGGCCCTTCGAGCCAGCACCGCCATTCATTGTGATCATGCCTGCTCGTCCCCAATCAATAACCCGTGCCTGCCTTCTCCCCATATCCCTTGACTCCACCAGCCCCTAGAGCTCTATCTAACTCTCTCTTAAATCCATCCAGTGACTTGGCCTCCACTGCCCTCTGTGGCAGGGAATTCCACAAATTCACAACTCTCTGGGTGAAAACGGTTTTTTCTCACCTCAGTCTTAAATGGCCTCCCCTTTATTCTAAGACTGTGGCCCCTGGTTCTGGACTCGCCCAACATTGGGAACATTTTTCCTGCATCTAGCTTGTCCAGTCCTTTTTTATAATTTTGGGGGTACACAAAAGGCTGGAGAAACTCAGCGGGTGCAGCAGCATCTAAGGAGCGAAGGAGATAGGCGACGTTTCGGGTCGAGACCCTTCTTCAGACCCTCCTTTTATAATTTTATCTGTTTCTATAAGATGCCCCCTCATCCTTCTAAACTCCAGTGAATACAAGCCCAGTCGACCCATTCTTTCATCATATGTTGGTCCCGCCATCCCGGGACATTAACCTGGTGAACCTACGCTGCACTGCCTCACAATGGCAAGAGTGTCCATCCACACATGAGGTTGGGATAAGGCCAACCCACGCATGCGTCTTCACGCCCGCGAGCAAGGGGACGAATGATTCTCTCCTACCTCTGCGTCATGATCTTGAAGGCGTCGGGGAGGTAGCACTGCACGTTCTCCATCTGGAAGAGGTCCGCGTCGCAGATCTTGTCGTCCGTTCGGCCGTAGTTGGCGCTCTCGATGACGATGACGTCGCTCCCGGGGCAGCGCAGGTCGATGGGGTAGCCCTCGCACGACAGCTCGCGCCGGACCAGGCCGAAGGGCAAGGCTGCCCGGCTGAAACCTGCGGGACACACAACGGGGAAAAGGCCGCGGTGAGGTCTGGCTGGCGTTGCCGAGGCAGAAAGGCAGGGGAAACTGCGCCGACCCTTCGAGGTAGACACAAAAAAAAATGCTGGAGTAGCTCAATAGACAACAGACAACAGACAACAGGTGCAGCAGTAGGCCATTCGGCCCTTCGAGCCAGCACCGCCATTCAATGTGATCACGGCTGATCATCCCCAATCAGTACCCCGTTCCTGCCTTCTCCCCATATCCCCTGACTCCGCTGTTTTTAAGAGCCCTGTCTAGCTCTCTCTTGAAATCCCAGCAGGACGGACACAGCATCTCCGGAGAGACGGAACGGGTGGCGTCTCAGGCTGGGACCCTCCTTCAGATCCCTTCTGTCAAGAGTCCGAAGAAGGGTTCACGACCCGAAACGCCACCCATTCCTTCGCTCCAGAGATGCTGCCTGTCCCGCTGAGTTACTCCAGCACTCTGTGTCTATCTTGGGTTCAAACCAGCGTCTGCAGTTCCGTCCTACCCAGCGCTACCTATTTAGTTCAGTACAGTTTAGTCTGGAGATTACAGCGCGGTCCTTCAGGCCAGAACGCACAGATTATGTATCAGTACCGACAGCACCCGTAGTCGGGATGGAACCCGGGTCTCCGGCGCTGT
Source organism: Okamejei kenojei (assembly GCA_035221665.1). Taxonomy (NCBI): domain Eukaryota; kingdom Metazoa; phylum Chordata; class Chondrichthyes; order Rajiformes; family Rajidae; genus Okamejei; species Okamejei kenojei. Next base: position 76,716,126 of record CM069140.1, on the reverse strand, counting down.
GAGGCAGCGACTCTAACGCCGCGCCAACGTGCCACCCTAGTGAATAACCAAACAATGAACGTACAACACAGGCTCCTCGGCCCGCAAACTGGGCACTACCAGTACTCAGGAGAACATAGAACGCGTTTGTAAATTATCGGAACTGAAATAGGCCATTCAGCCCATTCAATCACGGCTGATCTATCGTTCTCTCTCACTCCCATTCTCCTGCCTCCTTCCCGTCACCCTCGTATTGTGGATTGTGCTCCAATACATCGCGACATCATCTAGGTGGGCCAGCAACGACAATGGGAACATGAAGGGCCTGTCCCACACTTGCTGGTATTTTCGGAGACTGCCAGCGTCAAATTGACCGACGTATCACGGTCGCCGAAAGATTTTTGAACATTTCAAAATCCAGCAGCGACAAAACAAAAAAATGGTGCGACACTTGAGGAGACAGCGCGCGTCAATACGTCGTCACTGCGCCTTTATCGGTGACCTGATACGTCAGTCAATGATGCCGACAGTCGCCGCAGAAAATCGCCATGTGGGACAGGCCCTTAAGAGATTGGATCAGGAGCAAACCATGTGTCCTCATAGCTGATCTTACCCACCCCACCAACGGGATCAGCACTGATCTCTATTTGGCTGCCGTTCCATTTGCTTACCTCTGCACTGGGGCTTTTTTAACTCCACTTTGAACCGAGATTCTGTTTATCGGAACATATTCGGTGATTCGGGGCCACAGGAGCAGAATGATTAGATCACGAGTTGATCAGGATGAGAGTCAGGAGTGTTTTATTGTCCCAGATAGAACCATGACAATCTTATCCCCACAGCAGCACAACAGAACAGAGTAAACTCTAAACAATGTAATAAATTTTTAAAAAGTTCAGTGTGTGCGTGTGTGTGCATGTATATAGACACGCACACACACACAACTTTTTAAAATAATTACATTGTTATATATATATACATATGTTTACACACACACACACATATATATATATATATATATATATGTACCTCCGCTCAGTCCATCTTAACCAACCTGATCTCCCGGTCGCCCAGCACTTCAACTCCCCCTCCCATTCCCAATCTGACCTTTCTGTCCTGGGTCTCCTCCACTGTCAGAGTGGGGCCCAGCGCAAATTAGAGGAGCTGCACCTCATATTTCGCTTGAGCAGCTCACACCCCAGTGGTATGAACATTGACTTCTCTAACTTCAGATACCCTTTGCTTTTCCAGTCTCTCCATCTCCCCCTTCCCACTTCTCCCACCAGTCTGACTGTTTCCGACTACATTCTATTTTGGTCCTGCCCACTCCCCTGACATCAGTCTGAAGAAGGGTCTCGACCCGAAACGTTTCGCCCGTTCCTTCTCTCCAGAGATGCAGCCTGTCCCCCTGAGTGCGTGTGTGTGTGTGTGTGTGGGTGTGTGTGTGTGTGTGTGTGTGTATATATATAATAATAATACATTTAATTTATGGGTGCCTTTCAGGACTCTCATGGACACCTTACAAGCCTGAAACAAAACAACATATACTGCAACAATACACAAAACACACGCACATAAAAAACAGACCAACAGTAAAAAAACAAAGATAGATTAGATGTGTAGGAAGGAACGGCAGATGCTGGTTCACACTGAAGATAGACACAAATTGCTGAAATGCTGGAGTAACTCTGCGGGACAGGCCTGTGTGTCTCTGGGGAGAATGAATGGGTGATGTATTGGGTAGATTAGATCAGGCCTAGATCATTCATCTCTTCAAATCTAGAAAGTGCATCTTTACATTTGTGCATCCGTTATGCGGATATGCCTGCAGGTGGGTTCCTGCTACCACGCATGTGATTCCATAACGCTAATTGGATGCAACACGATATATGCGTTCGTCAACACTGTTCGCACTGTCGATGCGCGCCAAATCGGTAATAACGCGATTTAGATCGGGAACTGGAGAACCACATGAAAGCCACTTTTGAAATTGACAGGCAGAAAAAAAGCTGCACTGGGGGAAAATAGTCCAGGGGAGAAACAAAACTGTTCCTGTAATCTCCCAGCAGTAACCAGACACCATGTTCTCTCATCAGTTTCACCGCAGGTGGTCATGGCAAATAAAAAGTCATTCCTTCCACTGACACTTGTCGAATGTTACGCTATTAAACATACAGCCTTTAGTATTTTTAGCTTGCAGAAACAAAAATACAGCTACAGCTATGAAAACATAGCTGACAATCTTGTGGGAAGAAGGAGTTTGTTATTACGAGGTAGAAACTCTCTACCCCCAACCCCCTTGTCCCTGTTGGCACTATTGTTTTTATAAAGCTGTTTTCAGTAACACAGGATTTATTGGGAATAAGCCATCGGGATACAGCAAGGATTCTTGTCGAATGAAAAGTTCCCAAAACATCGAGTAAGGGCTCTCATTATTATTTATTAACCAGGCACCATCTGGAGGTGAGTGAGATAAGGTCACACTGATTTGGTACATGGATATGAGAATTAACTCACAAGGAGTTTTTAAGAGGTACAGCTAGAATACAGCAAGTCCATGCCGACCATTGATCACCCGTTCACTAAGTTATCCCACTTTCCCATCAACTCCCTGGGACAATTAACCTACAATCCCACCCCACACATTTTTGGGATGTGGGAGGAAACCCCATGTGGTCACAGGGAGAATGTGCAAACACCACACAGAAAGCACCCGAGGGAATTTTAGGTCCTCAGGTTGCAAACACCTACTCTTACAAATGAGTGAGTGGCGTAGCATTAATAAATTCTATTTGGTCATGATGCAGCTTCATAGGGCTTCGGTTAGGCTGAGCCTGGAGCGTTGCGTGCAGTTGTGGGGCCCTGTTGCAGGAAGGATGGGGAGGCTTTGTAAAGGGTACAGATGAGGCTTGCCAGAACGATGCCTGGATCAGCAAGATTTTCAACCTACCTGCACTTCCGTGTACTGTTCTGCAGTTGTACAGAGCCCTAGTGAGACCACACCTGGAGTATTGTGTGCAGTTTTGACCTCCCTAATTTGGGGAAGGACATTCTTGCTATTGAGGGAGTGTAGCGTAGGTTTACCAGGTTAATTCCCGGGATGGAATACAATCATCTGCTGAGAGAATGGAGCGGCTGGGCTTGTATACTCTGGAGTTTAAAAGGATGAGAAGGGATCTTATTGAAACATATAAGATTATTAAGGGTTTGGACACGCCAGAGACAGGAAACATGTTCCCAATATTGGGCGATTCCAGAGCATAGAAACATAGAAAATAGGTGCAGGAGGAGGCCATTCGACCCTTTGAGCCAGCACCGCCATTCTTTGTGATCATGGCTGATCGTCCCCAATCAATAACCCGTGCCTGCCTTCTCCCCGTATCCCTTGATTCCACTAGCCCCTGAGTTCTATCTAACTCTCTCTTAAATCCATCCATGATTTGGCCCCCACTGCCCTCTGTGGCAGGGAATTCCACAAATTCACAACTGTCTGCGTGAAAAAGTTTTTTCTCACCTCAGTCTTAAATGGCCTCCCCTTTATTCTAAGACTGTGGCCCCTGGTTCTGGACTCGCCCAACATTGGGAACATTTTTCCTGCATCTAGCTTGTCCAGTCCTTTTATAACTTTATACGTTTTAATAAGATGTCCCCCTCATCCTTCTAAACTCAGCATGGGATGAACTCTTTATCATCCCATCTCCTGGCAACCAGGGGCCACAGTTTAAGAATAAGGAGTAAGCCATTTAGAACGGAGACGAGGAAACACTTTTTCTCACGGAGAGTTGTGAGTCTGTGGAATTCTCTGCCTCAGAGGGCGGTGGAGGCCGGTTCTCTGGATACTTTCAAGAGAGAGCTGGATAGGGCTCTTAAAGATAGTGGAGTCAGGGGATATGGGGAGAAGGCAGGAACGGGGTACTGATTGGGGATGATCAGCCATGATCACATTCAATGGCGGTGCTGGCTCGAAGGGCCGAATGGCCTCCTCCTGCACCTATTATCTGTTGTCTGTTGCATATGAGAATCAACTCAGAAAAAAAAAACCCACAAAGTGCTGGAGTAACTCAGCGGGTCAGGCAGTATCTCTGGAGGACGTGGGTAGGTGACGTTTCGGGTCGGGACACTTCTTCAGCCTGAAAAAGGGCCCCAACCTGAAATGTCATCAGAGATCCCGCCTGCTCTGCTGAGTTACTCCAGCAATTTGTGTCTTTTATTTTTTAAAAGCCACCGCCTGCTGTTCCTTGTGTCCGCTATGGAGAGGAGGCGTTTCGGGTCGGGACTCTTCGTCAGACTTTGCCTTTGTGCCAGGGCAAAGAAACTCAATCTGCCAGGAGATGGGATGGTAAAGAGTTCAAATCCCATGCTGAGCTAATTAAGTTAATTAATTAAATTCCGTAATTAAGAAGATAAGATGAACAGCCACTGTCGTGAATTGGTCATATTAGTGTAACCCTCACTCAGTCCCTGTAGTGGAAGGTAAGACCTTTTTTTCACCCAGTTTTATTCCACCAGGGAAGTCTTACCTTCCACTACCTGCAACCTCCAGCAACCACCTTCAACCAGCATCACAACCGGCTTCCACTAAAAAAGTACCGATTTTTAAAACGGAAACCTATTTTTAGTCGCGGCCGGTTTTGAATTTTTTGAAATAATCGGCGGAACACAGAAGAAGCGGAAACCACTTTCGACCATTAGGGAGACTGACAAAAACCTCCGGGAACCGCACGGAAACCTTGGGTGAGGCGCAAAGTCTCCAGAGGTTTCCGTTCCGGTTTCCTAAGTGGGACAGGGGCATTAGTGTGACCCCTAACCATGGCCTCATCTCCCACCAGCCTCTGACCAGAAATCCGCAAGCATTAAGAGTGTTTTGTTTTAATGTGTCCCAAACAGGACAATGAGGTTCCTGCTTGCAGCAGCACAGCAGAATATGTGAACATAGCACACTGTGACTCCATATAATCCGTTGCTGCCTCACAGCGCCAGACGCCCGGGTTCCATCCTGTCCATGCGTACTTTCTGTACGGAGTTTGTACCTTCTCCCCGTGACCACGTACAGGTTTGTAGGTTAATTGGCTTGGTATGAATGTCCCTAGTGTGTGTCGGATAGTGATAGTGTGCAGGGATCGCTAGTCAGTGCGGACTTGTTTCCGTGCTGTATCTCTAAACTAAACAAAAATAGTTCAGTATATATATATATATATGCTTGTGTCCATACGTGTGTATATGGGGAATGGGTGAGTGGTGGAATGTTGCCTTGGGGAACAGGTTGCATTGGAGGACCAGGCCTCCCGTGGGGGCTATGGGGGTGGTGGAATACTGCATTGGGGGACCAGACCTCCCATGTGACAGGGACCCAACGGGTCCCACTTAGTCTAGTATCTATCTATACAACTAAAAGTCTCCTCTTGACCACTTCCTGTCTGCGCTTTATATTAACTTTAGAAAAAACACTACCATATATCGCTATGATTTTTGGCCATCCTACTCACAGTCCTCCTCCGCTGAGGCAGCCCCAAGGATTTTTCCGATCAATGAAAATGAAAAAAGTTATGAGTGTTTAAAAAATCTTGAGATCAGCTGATTGGTCCTCTCGCCTGTCAATCACCACGATGAAGGTAACGCCCCTTCCAGGGCACAGGACTATAAAACCCCGGATGACTGGACGTGAGTCAGTCACTCTGGAAGATCACGAGGGAGAATCCACAACTGTGATTCTAAACTGTGAATCCACTGAACTGTGAGTCTGCAATGTACTTGCAATAAATGATTTATTAGCCCTTAATGACAAATGAGTTGATGGGCAATTTGATGGCCTGCACTCTGCTTGAAATGCTATGAAATTGAATTTGGTGGCCTGCACTCTGCTTGAAATGCTATGAAAATATATATATATATATATATATATATTTGTTTGTATGTATGTTCCCGAAATACATTTAAAACGGTACAAGATAGTGCATCAATTTTAGGCCCACCTTACTCACCATTCACCTGGGGGGTGCAGTAGCAAGTTTCATTCGATTTGATTAAGTAATTTCCTTTATAAACTTAAATTTACTTCCTCCCGGCGAACGGCACTGTGCTCTCACTTGCTGGCCCCGTCAGCAAGTGGGAGCACAAAATGTATTTCGCCGGGAGAAAGCATTTTCTCCGGGAGAAACACAAAATGTATTTCGTGCCGGCTATCCACGTGTGCGCAGTTGGGAAGGGTTGCCGGGGCCCACCGCCATTTTGAGATCGCCATTTTGACTCGCGTCACACGGGAGCGCAGGCCACCAAACTCAATTTCATAGCATTTTGGGCAGAGTGCAGGCCACCAAACTCAAAATATATATATATATATATATATAAATTGGCTTTGGTAAATTGCAGCGTACTGGGTGATCGCCAGTCAGAGTGGACTTGGTGGGCTGTTTCTACGCTGTATATCTAAACTAAACTAAACGCGGACGCACAGAAAAAGCCGGGGGGTGGGGGGGGGGGGGGGGGGGGGGGGGGGGGGGGGGGAAGGATCAAGGTGCAGCCACGAATAAAAACTATCTGAGAGGAGAACTGCATGGTTGAAAGATAATCTGTGGGTGGTTAGTGGGAACAGCTTCACTGCACTGCCCCGAAGCAGACAGTTCCACTGAAGATAGACACAAAAAGCTGGAGTAACTCAGCAGATCAGGCAGCATCTCTGGAGAAAAGGAATGGGCGACGTTTCAGGTGTGAAGAAGGGTCTTGATCAGAAACGTCACCTATTCCTTTTCTCCAGAAATACCACCTGACCCGCTGAGTTACTCCAGCACATTTTGTCTTTTATTTATAAACCCCGCATTTGCAGTTCCTTCTGCATACAATTAAGGGGCTAGAATGACCACAGGTCAGGCAGTATCAAGTTTAGGTTTAAGTTCACATCATAGGAGTAGAATTAGGCCATTCGGCCAATCGAGTCCCCTCCGTCATTCAATCATGGCTGATCTATCTCTCCCTCCTAACTCCCATTCTCCTGCCTTCTCCCCATAACCCCTGACACCCGTTCTAATCAAGAATTTGTCTATCTCTGCCTTAAAAATATCCACTGACTTGGCCTCCACAGCCCTCTGTGGCAATGAGTTCCACAGATTCACCGCCCTCTGACCAAAGAAGATCCTCCTCACCTCCATTTATTCTAAAAGAATTCTGAGGCTGTGACCCGTTCAAACCCTTCAGACTTCAGAAGGGTCTCGACCCGAAACGCCACCCATTCCTTCTCTCCAGAGATGCTGCCTGACCCGCCGAGTTACTCCAGCATTTCGTGTCTATCTTCGGTTGAAAGCAGCAACTGTGGTTCCTCCCCGCACAGCAGGAGTAAGCAGGCGGGATGGAGAACGTGAATTTACAATTCAGAATCAATCCCAGAAAGCAGAGCAGGCAAGAGGAACGAGTGCCTTAAGTGATAAGACATTAAGGGAGCTTGGTGCGCTGGTGATAAACTATTATTATGGGCAGTAGACCAGTATAAACAATGCTTGGGGTCCGCAGGCAGTGTTTTAAGGGCCTGTCCCACTTGGGCTTCATTTGCGTGTCACGCAGATGGCGCGCAAAGATTTAGTACATCCCAAAATCCTGGGGCGCCGCGCGCCACTGCCTATGTCACCACGCTCCGTCGTGATGCGTAAATGATGCCGCGTAAATTACGCACAAATGGCGGCCAAGTGGGACAGGCCCTTTAGTTTGGTCAAGACCTCACTTAGACATGTGTGTGTGTGTGTGTGTGTCTCAGCGTGTGTGTGTGTGTGTGTGTTGTGTGTGTGTGTGTGTGTGTGTGTGTGTGTGTGTGTCTCAGCGTGTGTGTGTTTCAGTGTGTGTGTGTCTCAGCGTGTGTGTGTCTCAGCGTGTGTGTGTGTGTGTGTGCGCATGTGTGTGCGCATGTGTGTGTGCGTGCGTGTGCGTGCGTGTGCGTGTGTGTGTGCGCATGTGTGTGCGCATGTGTGTGTGCGTGCGTGTGCGTGTGCGTGTGTGTGTGTGTGTGTGTGTCTCAGTGTGTGTGTGTGTGTGTGTGTGTGTGTCTCAGTGTGTGTGTGTGTGTGTGTGTGTGTGTGTGTGTGTCTCAGTGTGTGTGTGTGTGCGCATGTGTGTGCGCATGTGTGTGCGCATGTGTGTGTGCGTGTGTGTGTGTGTGTGTGTGTCTCAGTGTGTGTGTGTGTGCGCATGTGTGTGCGCATGTGTGTGTGCGTGCGTGCGTGTGTGTGTGTGTGTGTGTGTGTGTGTGTGCGTGCGTGTGTGTGTGTGTGTGTGTGTGTGTGTGTGCGTGTGTGTGTGTGTGTGTGTGTGCGTGCGTGTGTGTGTGTGTGTGTGTGTGTGTGTGTGTGTGCGTGCGTGTGTGTGTGTGTGTGTGTGTGCGTGTGTGTGTGTGTGTGTGTGTGTGTGTGTGCGTGCGTGCGTGTGTATGTGTGTGAGTGTGTGTGTGTGTGTGCGTGTGCGTGTGCGTGTGCGTGTGTGTGTGAGCGTGTGTTGTGTGCAACCTATGACAGTTCTGTAAGCACACTGGTAGTACACAGACACACTGTCAGTGTACACTCCAGGCCAATGTCCCCGGTACTAAGGCCGCAGTTATATTCCGAAGACGGACACACAAAGCTGGAGTGACTCTGCGGATCAGGCAGCGCCTCCGGAGAGAAGGCAGGGGTGACGGCTTTCAGCTCGAGACCCTTCTTCAGACTGGGAGGGTAAAAGGAGACGAGGGATTCAGACGGTGCAGTGGAGAGATAGAGTGAGCAGTAGAGTCGCTGCCTTACAGCGAACACAGCGCCGGAGACCCGGGTTCCATCCCGACTACGGGCGCTGTCTGTGCGGAGTTTGTACGTTCTCCCCGCGACCTGCGTGGGTTTTCTCCAAGATCTTTGGTTTCCTCCCACACTCCGAAGACGTGCAGGTTTGTGGGTTTGGTATATGTGTGTAAACATTGTCCCTAGTGGGTGCAAGATGGTGTTAATGTGCGGGGATCGCTGGTCGGCGCGGACCCGGTGGGTCGAAGGGCTGGTTGCCGCGCTGTATCTCTAAACTAAACTAATAATAATAAACCTAAAACTAACCTTTTTCTACTTGGAAGGTCCCTCGGGTTCAAGGCGTGGCTTTGTTCCAGACTGAAGATAGACACAAAGTGGCTAGAGTAACTCAGTGGGTCAATTATGCTTCTTCACAGAGTGGTGGGAGATGGCGGAGGCAGATACGATAGTGGTGTTTGACCGAGCTACGTCAATATGCCGGGAGACGGAGCAATACGGACCTTGGGCCGGCAGAGGGGAGTAGTTTAAGTAGGTATCGAGTTCGGCATGGATCTCGTGGGCCAAGGAGACTACTGCTGGCTGTGTAATACAGTCCTGTCGTCCATGCTGGAATAGTAACAAGTAGTAATGTTGACTCCCTTGGATATTCCAGGGGGTAACTAGTCGTGTGCAGGAAGAAGCGGCAGCTGCTGGTTTACGCCGAAGATAGACACACAAAAAGCTTGGGTAACTCAGCGGGACAGGAGTCCACAACCAGGGGCCACGGTTTAAGAATAAGGGGTCGGTCTTTTGGAACGGAGACGAGGAAACACTTTTTCTCACATAGAGTTGTGAGTCTGTGGAATTCTCTGCCTCAGAGGGCGGTGGAGGCCGGTTCTCTGGATACTTTCAAGAGAGAGCTAGATAGGGCTCTTAAAGATAGCGGAGTCAGGGGATATGGGGAGAAGGCAGGAACGGGGTACTGATTGGGGATGATCAGCCATGATCACATTGAATGGCGGTGCTGGCTCGAAGGGCCGAATGGCCTCTACTCCTGCACCCATTGTCTATTGTCCAGCGTTTTGTGTCCATCTGCAGTCTGATCAAATACTGTGCCACAAATGCTAGACTCAAAGAGGGGACTGAAAGGCACCTTCGGAACAAAGGCACTTTCAAATGGCCAAATGGTGCCGTCGATAGATCAGGCAGAGTGGTCAAGGAAAGGCATTCAGGTAAATCGGCCTCCACACACTTGCCAAACACACATTATCCTGCTCACAGCTGTTTACAAGGGTTTGCTGGCTCGAAGGGCCGAATGGCCGACTCCTGCACCTATTGTCTATTGCCTATTGTCAACCGCTCATCATACGTTAGTTAACCCACTCATTCCCGGGATCTTTCCCCCTCCCGGTCTGGACCCCCTCCGGCACCTTCTTCCAGCACACCCTTCCTTAACACGGGGCTGGAAACTGCTCACAATCCTCCAAATGAATGTTGTATCCTCCGTCCCCGCTGGGTTTGGCATCATCTGCCAATTTGTCCAGTCTGCGATGAGTTTGTGAAACTGGGTCAACGCTGTAAATTAGAAACAGCGGTGGTCCTAGTTCCCCCAGCCCCCCCCCCCCCCCCCCCCCCAAATCTTGTTTTCATTCTCACGGAGCTCCTCAGGCAAAGTCTTCTATTTCTATCCTTCATCGGAGTCAGGGGATATGGGGAGAAGGCAGGAACGGGGTACTGATTGGGGACGATCAGCCACGATCACATTGAATGGCGGTGCTGGCTCGAAGGGCCGAATGGCCTCCTCCTGCACCTGTTGTCGATCGTCTCTGGAGAGAAGGAATGAACAGGCGACGTTCCGGGGTCGAGACTAGGGGAGGGGCTCGACCCGAAAGGGCACCTATCCATTCCTTCTCTCCAGCTGTGCTGCCTGTCCCCGCTGAGTTACCCCAGCTGATTGTGCCCATCTTCGGTAACAAGTTGTGGCTGCAAGGACGGATCGCAGAAGTTCAACGTTTCCCTCAGCCCCACCCTTCCTCCGCTCCCACGCCGCGCGGCGAGGTCGACAGGGTGACCTGCTGACGGTTTACGAGATCATAAAGGGTTGCATCGAGGCAGGCCATGGTGGATCGTATTTTTACTGCTGAGTTCGAGGGCTCAGGTTTTTCTCCTATAAAACTGTAAGCACATATGAAACAGGAGCAGGCTTTGGTCAAAACCCTCCAACTCCCCCCCCAGAGTTGTGAGTCTGTGGAATTCTCTGCCTCAGGGGGCGGTGGAGGCCGGTTCTCTGGATACTTTCAAGAGAGAGCTGGATAGGGCTCTTAAAGATAGCGGAGTCAGGGGATATGGGGAGAAGGCAGGAACGGGGTACTGATTGGGGATGATCAGCCGTGATCACAGTGAATGGCGGTGCTGGCTCGAAGGGCCGAATGGCCCACTCCTGCATCTATTGTCTATTGTCGGGTCTAGTGGCCAAATTCTGCTCCTATCACTTATGATATGAATTGCAGATGCTGGTTAAGTAATACACAATAGACCACACAGGATGCTGGAGTAACTCAGCGGGTCAGGCTGCATCTCGGGAGAACGTGGATAGGTGACGTTTCGGGTCGGGGCCCTTCACCTACCCATTGCCACTAGAGATGCTGCCTGAGCCGCTGAGTTACTGCAGCACACTGTGTCACACCTCTGGAACACTTTTACCGGCATGGAACACAAGTGTGTCACAGCCTCTGGCTCCATTCTGTACCACACGATGACCTGTCCAGGTCCAAATAGCAAGAAAACTCGCGTATTTAGAAGTTGGACGATACTTGCCACGTCCTGGACTCCCACGGGAATGCGGAGAAGAGTTCCTAAGTTCTAGGAGAAGAATTAGGCCATTCGGCCCATCAAGTCTACTCCGCCATTCAATCATGGCTGATCTGTCGCTCCTAACCCCATTCTCCTGCCTTCTCCCCATAACCTCTGACACCCGCACTAATCAAGAATCTATATCTATCTCTGCCTTAAAAATATCCATTGACTTGGCCTCCACAGCCGTCTGTTGCAAAGAATTCCACAGATTCACCGCCCTCTGACCAAATAAATTCCTTCTCATCTCCTTCCTAAAGGAACATCCTTTAATTCTGCGGCTGTGCCCTCTAGTCCGAGACTCTCCTACTGGTGGAAAGATCCTCTCCACATCCAGGCCTTTCACTATTTGTTTAATTTCAAAGCCTTTCATCAGTAGTGATGGAGGCAGATATGCTAGTGGCGTTTAAGAGAAACAGGTACATGTAGATGGGCAGGGAATTGATTCAAAATACAGCCCGGAATCTGGCCTTTCGGCCCACCAAGTCCGCACCGACCACCCTGCTGCCCCGGCACACGCATTAGGTAAAGCAGGCAAAATGCCTTTCACTGACGCTTGAATGGGCGCACCAGCAGATTCAGGAATGACTTCTACACCTCTGCGTGGTCTAGGTCAATGTCACGTGTACCGAGGTTACGGTGAAAAGCTTTTGTCGGCGGAAAGACAATACACGATCACAATCGAGCCGACCGGCGGTTTAGGAAGGAACTACAGATGCTGGTTTAAGCCGAAGATAGACACATAGTCTGAAGAAGGTGTCTCGACCCCAATTGGTGCTGTATCTCTAACGAAACGTCACCCATTCCTTCTCTCCAGAGATGCTGCCTGTCCCGCTGAGTTTCTCCAGCATTTTTGTCTACCTTCGATTTTTCCAGCATCTGCAGTTCTTTCTTAAATGATACCTTAAGTGCTCGTGACAATATCAAACTTAGGCCATAAGGTCATCAGTGATAGGAGCAGAATTAGGCCATTCGGCCCATCAAGTCTACTCCGCCATTCAATCATGGCTGATCTATCTCTCCCTCCTAACCCCATTCTCCTGGCCTTCTCCCCATAACCCCTGACACCCGAACTAATCAAGAATCTATCCATTTATCTCTGCCTTGAAAATATCCACTGACCTGGCCTCCACAGCCTTCTGTGGCAAATAGTTCCACAGATTCACCGGCCTTCATCAACTCACCCAGATCCCATGGGCTGTAACCTGTTGAACCAGTCTCCCATGTAGGGCCTTGTCAAACACACTGTATTAATTATTGTAATTGTGTCTTGTTCTGGCAATGGATTTGATGACTTTCTGTCCTGGTTCTGTTCTGTTGAGGAAACGCATTCCCACGCCTTTCGTGGCGTCTAGGCAGCTCGATTTGTTACTAACGCCTACGAGAGAGAAGCGAGTGCTACCAAACTTCTGAATTCTCTGGGGTGGAACGCTCTCCAAGACAGACGTGAAGGCCCTCACATAGATTACAAGACCTACACCAAACCCAAACCAATTAGGGCATTCGATCCAATTTGTGATCCCAGCTACCAAGACAGATGTGTACAGCAATTCATTCTTCCCCCGCACAATCAATCTTCACCCTACTGTAGTTACCCAACCAGATGCAACTAACTTTAAGGCAGCTCTTTCCTCCCCAAAACCCCTTTCTGGCTTAAGTCCTCCCTCCACCACCTCCAGTTTAAATTCCATTTGGAATATTTTGGAGGACCAGGAAACCAAGAACCAAGAGATGAAGCTTGGCCCATCATGTCCACACCAACCGCTGTCTTCAAGAGCCCTATCTAGCTCTCTCTTGAAAGTATCCAGAGAACTGATAGCAGAGTCGGGGGACGTGGGGAGAAGGCAGGAACGGGGGACGGATTGGGGATGATCGGCCATGATCACATTGCATGGCGGCGCTGGCTCGAAGGGCCGAATGGCCTGCGCCTATCGTCTACTGTACGGAGTTTGTACGTTCTCCCCGCGACCTGCGTTGGTTTTCTCCGAGGTCTTCGCGCTCCACAGACCTGCAGGTTTGTCGGCTAACTGGCTTGGTTTAATTGTCCCTAGTGTGTGTAGGGTTGTGTTTGTGTGTGTGTGTGTGGGGGGATCGCTGGTCGGCGAGAACTCGGTGGGCCTGCTTTCTGCTCTACACCTCTAAAACCTATAGCCCTGTCCCCACGGTACGAGTTCATTCCAAGAGCTCTCCCGAGTTTAAAAAAAATCAAACTCGCGGTAAGCACGGAGAATGAACGTAGCGGGTACGTCGGAGCTCGGGGACGTCTCTTAGCGGCTCATAACGCTAACGGCAGGCACTCGGGAAGACTCGCTAACGGCAGGTTAAGCTCGGGAAGACTCGTGAAGATTTTCCAACACGTTGCCAAATGTCCACGAGAGCCCCGAGTACCGACGGGCGGCCATTGCCGTAAATCTCCGCGTTCGTATCAGGGCAAACTCGGGAGAGCTCGTGGAATGAACTCGCGCCGTGGGACAGGGGTTTAAAACAGACAAGGCCACACAATGCCGTGGGAGGGAAGGGGCGAGGGAGATGGAGAGAGGAGAGCTGTGCCCGAGGTTGTTTTCTTGCAAGCAGCCCTTCCTACACTAAATATTCAGTCGGCATTGAGCGCTGTCAACACTGGCTTTTTTTTCTAATACTCGTACGCACAGCTCCAACCATCTATATTTACAGCTCCTGTGTGCATTGACTGTGTCCATTCATGGTCTGTTGACTAGAGAACACAAAAAAACAAATCCCCTGCATTGATTTGGCCATTAGGGTTGGCAGATGTAGCTCAGTCTCAGCCTCAGCATTTACAAAAGATGAAATATATTCCCTTGGAAAAAAAAATACCTGTCTGGGTCTATTCAAACTGTGCGTGAGAGAGAACTGCAGATGCTGGTTTAAAGCGAAGCTCGACGCAAGATGCCGGAGTAACGCAGCGGGCGAGGCAGCGCAATCTCTGCCTCTGATGGGGCAGCATCTCTGAGTTGCCGTCCCACGCTGACTTACTCGACTCACACTGTGTTTGCTTCTCTGTCTTGAAGCATTTTTATTTCTCATTCGAGGCGTAGTTGGACAGTGATGAAGCAAGCAAAAAAAAACAAACAAAAACATAGAAATTAGGTGCAGGAGCAGGCCATTCGGCCCTTCGAGCCTGCACCGCCATTCAATATGATCATGGCTGATCATCCAACTCAGTATCCCGTACCTGCCTTCTCTCCATACCCCCTGATCCCTTTAGCCACAAGGGCCACATCCAACTCCCTCTTAAATATGGCCAACGAACTGGCCTCAACTACCTTCTGTGGCAGAGAATTCCACAGATTCACCACTCTCTGTGTGAAAAAAGATTTTCTCATCTCGGTCCTAAAAGACTTCCCCCTTATCCTTAAACTGTGACCCCTTGTCCTGGACTTCCCCAACATCGGGAACAATCTTCCTGCATCTAGCCTGTCCAACCCCTTAAGAATTTTGTAAAACAATTGGGAGAGCACAAGATAGCTCGGAAAGAGGCCCTTCGACCCATCCTGTCCACGCCGGCCAAAATGCCCCATCTCAGCTCGTCCCGTGAAAAAGCGTTTGGGGCTGAGAAAGTAGACCAATTCAAAATTCTCCAATTCTCCCTCTCTCTCTATCTCCCTCCCCCACCCTGGTCTCATTTTCACACCACAAGCAGCTTACAATGGCTTGTTCCCTTTATCATCGATACTTTTTTTGCATATCTTTCATTCATTGTTCTTTATCTCTCCACATCACCGTCTATATCTCTCGCTTCCCTGATCCCTGACCAGTCTGAAGAAGGGTCTCGACCCGTAACGTCGCCTGTCTCCTTCGCTCCTTAGATGCTGCTGCACCCGCTGAGTTTCTCCAGCCTTTTGTGTAACCCTCGATTCTCCAGCATCTGCAGTTCCTTCTTTAACACCAATTCTCCAAAACATGGTCTCCTGTCACTGAATTTCACAGAATGGGTGTGCGCAAATTTTAAACCGATGCTTGGGTTGGGTGAGCGGGGGGAGAAGGACAGTGGGGCATAACTCCGTTTTTTTTTCTCTCTCTCTCTCTCCTTTCTCTTTTTTCTTCTCGCATTTCTTTGGTAGTTCAGGGGTCTTTTCTTGTATTGTATTGTATATCTCTGAGTATTTGCATACCCAGAGGAAAACGAAAAAGCGTTTCTCAACCAGTGTCCATTCAGTAATAGAAATAAAAAGTACATATAAGAATAAAAGTACATATGTCACGAGTTCCGATCGGCAGTGGCACGACAATGGCTCTGCTTCAGTGTGTCTAGGTTGGTGTTTGGTGCACGATACTTTGGCAGGGGGCAAAGTCCATTTATCAGTCTAATTTCTTCCCTCTCTTTTGCACCTTTCCTCTTTTACTTTATTCTTTCCTTTTTTCTATTTGTTTTCGATTTATGTATCAATTTAAAAAAGGTTAAAAATGAAGCTGTACGGAAATTTGAACAATTGTTATGCCGATCGCTTTATTCCTATACACTTGCTTCGAATAAAATAAACGTGAAAAAAAAGAAAAAAAAGCGTTTGGGGGACGGGTGAGTGGTGGAATATTACGCTGGGGGAACGGGTCAGTGGTGGAACATTACGCTGGGGGAACGGGTGAGCGGTGGAATATTACGCTGGGGGAACGGGTGAGTGGTGGAATATTACGCTGGGGGAACGGGTGAGTGGTGGAATATTACGCTGGGGGAACGGGTGAGCGGTGGAATATTACGCTGGGGGAACGGGTGAGTGGCGGAATATTACGCTGGGGAGAACGGGTGAGTGGTGGAATATTACGCTGGGGGAACGGGTGAGTGGTGGAATATTACGCTGGGGGAACGGGTGAGTGGTGGAACATTACGCTGGGGGAACGGGTGAGTGGTGGAATATTACGCTGGGGAAACGGGTGAGTGGTGGAATATTACGCTGGGGGAACGGGTGAGCGGCGGAATATTAACTTAACTTTTCCTATCCATGTACCTGTCCAAGTGTCTGGTAAATACAGAACCAGCCTCAACTACCTCCTCTGGCAGCTCGCTCCACACACCCACCATGCCCTGCGTGGAAGGGTTGCCCCTCGCATTTGATTTGAATTTGATTTTTCCAGCATCTGCAGTTCTCTCTTAAACACCGGTTAGTATAGTTTAGTTGCGTGGAAACAGGCCCTTCGGCCCACCGAGTCCGCACCGACCAGCGATCCCTGCACACTAACACTACCCAACACACACTAGGGGACAATTTACATTTATACCGAGCCAATTAACCTCCAAACCTGCACGTCCTCGGAGTGTGGGGGGAAACCCACGCCAGACACGGGGGGAACGTACAAACTCCGTACAGGCAGCACCCGTTGTCAGGATGGAACCCGGGTCTCTGGCGCTGTGCGGCAGCAACCGTTCCGCCCGCAGCACTGTAACTCGATACACGTGACAATAAACTGGAGCAGGTATGGGATCAACGCAGGCAGGTGGGACTAGTGTAGAGAGGGCACGTTGGTCGGCGTGGGCAAGCTGGGCCGAAGGGGCCTGTTTCCACGCTGTCGGTCGCGGCTATCGCTCGAGGCCGAGGATGATGGTCGACGTTCCGTTGTTTTTATGGACTCTCAGGCGGCTTTATGAGCCCAATCCTGGCTTTGAAAGTTCTTCGACATTCAGGACAGGTAATTCCAGACGGCAGATCGGGCTTTGGCTGTTGCTGCCTCTCTTTCCGTTTTCTTCCCTTTTCTTCTAATTCTGAGCATCTCTTGGCTTCAAAGGTCGCTGTTCCTTCTTGGATGATGGTTCGCCAGAGGTTCTTGTCCTTGGCACTGGTTTCCCAATTGTCGATGTGGATGGCACATTTCTTCATGCTGGCTTTTAAGGCGTCTTTCAATCTCCTCTTTTGCGCTTGCCTGCTTTAAGCTGGGAGTAGAAGGTTTGCTTTGGTAGACACTCGTCTTCCATCCGAACAACATGGCCAACCCATCTTTAAGAAGGAACTGCAGATGCTGGAAAATCGAAGGTAGACAAAAACGCTGGAGAAACTCAGCGGGACAGGCAGCGTCTATGGAGCGAAGGAAAAAGGCAACGTTTCGGGTCGAGACCCTTCTTCAGACTGATGTGGGGGGATGGGATGAAGAAAGGAAGAGGCGGAGACTGTGGGCTGTGGGAGAGCTGGGAAGGGGAGGGGAAGGAGGGAGAAAGCAGGGACTACCTGAAATTGGAGAAGTCAATGTTCATACCGCTGGGGTGTAAACTGCCCAAGCGAAATACCCAAGCGAAATATGAGGCGCTGCTCCTCCAATTTGCAGTGGGACTCACTCTGGCCATGGAGGAGGCCCGGGACAGAAAGGTCGGATTCGGAATGGGAGGGGGAGTTGAGGTGCTGGGCCGCCGGGAGATCAGGTTGGTTAGTGCGGAGCCTGCACTTGGGTCTCACCGATGCAGAGACGTTGACTCCTAGATGTCAGCTCTGGGTGTCAGCTGCTCTACATCTGTGAGACCAATGTGGCCTCACCCGCTGGGTTTCTCCAGCGTTTTTGTCTGACCGATCCGTCTAAGTTGGTTCTGGACAATCCTCGTGTTGGTGACGCTCCTTGCTGCTCAGATGTTGGGCTTGATAAATGCATAAAGGGGATGGCTACCTACAGGCAGAATGCTCTGTGCACTCCGCACCCCTGTTGAGTGAGGCAATGTCGGGGAAAATAGTTCATTCTAGTTGAAATAATTTTTCACAGCAGTCTTCAAATTCGCGGAGCCTCTCGGAGTCTTGAGCCACAGGTGTAGAGTTGCGAAGGACTCGGCTCAGAGTCTGATCTCAGAGACCAATGCTACGCAGTTTGGCGAAGAGTTAAAATCTCGCAAGGTGTTATGGGGAGACGGCAGGAGACTGCAAGTGGTGGTTTAGGAGGGAGAGATAGATCAGCCATGATTGAATGTTTAAGAAAGAACTGCAGATGCTGGAAAAATCAAATGTAGACAAAAACGCTGGAGAAACTCAGCGGGTGAGGCAGCATCTGTGGAGTGACGGGAATAGAGGAATAGGTGACATTTCGGGTCTCGAACCGAAACATCACCTATTCCTTCGCTCCACAGACGCTGCCTCACCCGCTGAGTTTCTCCAGCGTTTTTGTCAGCCATGATTGAATGGCGGAGTAGACTTGATGGGCCGAATGGCCGATTTCTGCTCCTATCACTTATGACTGAATTAACAGAGAAGGAAAGCCAGAGGATCACCAACGAGGTAGGTGGCAGTTTTAGGTCTGTTCTCCAGTCGTGGGTGGGATGGTTCAGTTGCTTATGAGTGACTGCTGATTACTGGAAGGTGGTTTGTGTCTGAGGAAAGGTCTCGACCCGAAACGTCACCCATTCCTTCTCTCCAGAGATGCTGCCTGTCCCCAGCTGAGCTACTCCGGCATTTTGTGTCTGCCTTCGGTTTAAACCAGCGTCCGAACCGCCTTCCCACACAGACCACGTTTACACGTTCTTGTTGCGTTCATGGTTCTGTCTGGGACACGTCAGGTCACTTTTATTTCTATAGCACATTTAAAGAACAACTCTCGTTGGCCAAAGTGCTTTACATTGGTGGAGGTACTAACGTTATACAACAGTGGTTCATAGATTAAGTACACACATAAATACATACACATAGCCCTCGCTCAGAGGACGTCAAGAAAGGCTTGAGAGTAAAGATGAGTTTTTAGACTAGACTTAAAGGAGTCGATGGAGGGGGCAGTTCTGATGGGGAGGGGGATGCTGTTCCACAGTCTAGGAGCTGCGACCGCAAAGGCGCGGTCAGTCGCCCCTGACCTTGTGCCTAGACCGCGGGATGTTCAGCAAACCCCAAGCCGGCCGATCTAGGGGACCTGGAGGTGGTGTAGTGGGTGAGAAGACTTTTAATGTAGGTGGGGGCCAGCCCATTGAGGGCTTTGTAGACAGAGAGGAGGGTCTTGAAATGTATTCGGAACCGCACAGGGAGCCAGTGGAGAGAGGCCAGGATCGGGGTGATGTGGTCCCTTTTTCGGGTGCCCGTCAGGAGTCTCGCTGCGGCGTTTTGGACCAGTTGCAGGCGGGACAGGGAAGATTGGCTGATGCCAGTGTAGAGGGAGTTGCAGTAATCGAGGCGGGAGGAGATAAATGTGTGGATGATCTTTTCGAGGTCATCAAACTGGAGGAATGGTTTTATTTTAGCTATCGTCCGAAGCTGGAAGAAGCGAGCGTTTACCACGGCAGTGACTTGTTTGTCAAACTTCAGTGCTGAGTCAAATATCCAAGGTTTTTGACGTGAGGTTTGAGTAGAGGGGCAAGGCTTCCAAGGCTGCCTGCTATCGTTTTGATTGAGTCCGAGGGGCCGGGAAGGATGACCTCAGACTTACACTCGTTTAGTTGGAGGAAGTTCTGGGCCATCCAGCACTTTATATCCTCGAGGCAGCGGGTAAGGTTAAGACAATAAAACACGCATCGCTGTAGCAGTCCGGGTGCATTTAAGGCTCTCTTTATCTCAGTCACGGGGGGGGGGGAGATAAGTAGAGGACTGTGGAATGACGCGCTGATAAAGACCGGGGGCGTTGTGTGAGGGGGCAGGAAGGAGAGCTGGCCAAGTGGGGACATGTTGAAGGAGCGCTGACAGCTCAGCCGTGGGATAAAGCCCAGGTCACGCAGGTCACCGGGACTAGGTGGACACGACATGCTGGAGTAACTCAGTCGTTGCGTCCAAGCCTGTCCTCTCAAGATTCCGTACACCTCCATAAGACCGCCCCTCACCTTTACGCACTCCGAGGTTCCGGGTCACCGATAATGAGATACCTGGAGGGAACCCACGCAGTCACAGGGAGAACGTGCAAACTCCACAGGGGCAGCGCCCGAGGCCAAGGTCGGGCATAGGGTCGCCGACTTTCTCTCTCTGTGTGATAAAGGCTGTCGCGTCAGTTGTACATGCCAGCCACGTTGTAACTAGGGTCGCCAACTTTCTCACTCCCAAACAAGGCCAAAATACGGGACAAATTACCGTATTCCCGGCAATTTGTTGACCGACTGGGCCGTGGCCTGGGTGAATGATGAGTTGGCCCGGGTGCTGGACTGCACACAAAGCCCAGCCGGCGGGCCAGCTGAGGAGTTTTGGCCCGGGCCGCAAAGTCCGGCGCCCCGTCCGACTCGTGAACCGATGATCGGCCGTGAGAAGGAGGGGTGGTGGTGGTGTGGGCGGTAAGCGAAGGTCCGAAGGTCGGACAGCTGGCCGAGCTGCCGGCCGACCGACCGACGGGGCCACGGGCGAGGTCCTGCTGCTGCACTCCATGGGCTGCACTACGTCGGGACGGGTGAGGCAATGCCGCCGGACGCGGCGCTCCGATCCGACAGTCCCCTCGACCCGAGTAGTAGCGGTCAAATACGGGTCAAGGGCGGTCCCCTGCGGGACAAACCAATTTAGCCCAAAATACGGGATGTCCCGGCTAATATGGGACAGTTGGCAACCCTACTCGGGTTGGAACCAGAGGCGCTGAGACTGAGAGATGGCATATTTCACAGCTGCGCCACTGTTTCTAGCTTAACGCCAGCTTAATGTTCCACAAATGACTGAAATATCACAGGTGCAGATGTTGCATTCAAGCAAATTATAATTTACATTTTGTATTTTTTTAAATAAAATTTCACAGTACAGCAACTCATTTTCAAATTCCACTGTGGATCTTTAAGAAAGTCAGCCCAAATGGTCAGTCCGAAAGAATATTAAGGGCTTGGACACGCTAGAGGCAGGAAACATGTTCCCGATGTTGGGGGAGTCCAGAACCAGAGGCCACAGTTTAAGAATAAGGGGTAGGCCATTTAGAACAGAGACGAGGAAACACATTTTCACACAGAGAGTGGTGAGTCTGTCTCAGAGGGCGGTGGAGGCCGGTTCTTTCAGGAGAGAGCTAGATAGGGCTCTTAAAGATAGCGGAGTCAGGGGATATGGGGAGAAGGCAGGAACGGGGTACTGATTGGGGATGATCAGCCATGATCACATTGAATGGCGGTGCTGGCTTGAAGGGCCGAATGGCCGACTCCTGCACCTATTGTCAAGTCCTGTCTTCTCTGGATGTCTGCCGACAGTGGGACGTGGAGTTGTTTGTCATCGCTCATCTCGCGCTCCCACACGTCACGTCTCAGCGTGGACAGGCAGGAGGCCGGTGACAGGAAACAGGCCAGGGCTGAGATAAGACTTCTACTCACCCGCCCCAGTCAGAGCCACTTCATGTCCCGACAAGGACAGAAGGTCATTCTCCTTAAATCCCAGAAAGACGACGGGCTTTTCAAGTTCCTGACGGTTTCCGATAGTGAGAAACATGCCAGGTACAGGCACTCACAGAGGTAACACCGCCACCCCTCGCCCCCCCTGCCCCCCCAAGGTTACAGCAATATCTAAAATGGGGAAGGGTGGCAAACATGGGATGGCGGGACTGTCATACGAAGAAAGATTGAAAAGACTAGGCTTGTATTCACTGGAGTTTAGAAGGTTGAGGGGCGATCTTATAGAAACATACAAAATTATAAAAGGACTAGACAAGCTAGATGCAGGAAAAATGTTCCCAATGTTGGGCGAGTCCAGAACCAGGGGCCACAGTCTTAGAATAAAGGGGAGGTCATTTAAGACTGAGGTGAGAAAAAACGTTTTCACCCAGAGAGTTGTGAATTTGTGGAATTCCCTGCCACAGAGGCCAGTGGAGGCCAAGTCACTGGATGGATTTAAGAGAGAGTTAGATAGAGCTCTAGGGGCTAGTGGAGTCAAGGGATATGGGGAGAAGGCAGGCACGGGTTATTGATTGGGGATGATCAGCCATGATCACAATGAATGGCGGTGCAGGCTCGAAGGGTCGAATGGCCTCCTCCTGCACCTATTGTCTATGTTTCTATATGAGGTCATAAGGTCATAGGTGATAGAAGCTGAATTAGGCCATTCGGCCCATCAAGTCTACTCCACCATTCACCCATGGCCGATCTATCACTCCCTCCGAACCCCATTCTCCTACCTTCTCCCCATAACCCCTGGCACCCGTACTAATCAAGAATCTGTCTATCTCTGCTAATCATATCCTGGTTAAACAGCACGGAAACAGGCCCTTCAGCCGAGCAACATGGCGATAGAAACATAGACAATAGGTGCAGGAGCAGGCCATTCGGCCCTTTGAGCCTGCACCGCCATTCAATATGATCATGGCTGATCATCCAACTCAGTATCCCGTACCTGCCTTCTCTCCATACCCCCTGATCCCTTCAGCCACAAGGGCCACATCCAACTCACTCTTAAATATAGCCAACGAACTGGCCTCAACTACCTTCTGTAGCAGAGAATTCCACAGATTCACCACTCTCTGTGTGAAAAACGATTTTCTCTTCTCGGTCCTAAAAGACTTCCCCCTTATCCTTAAACTGTGACCCCTTGTCCTGGACTTCCCCAACATCGGGAATAATCTTTGCTGCATCTAGCCTGTCCAACCCCTTAAGAATTTTGTAAGTCTCTATGAGATCACCCCTCAATTTTCTAAATTCCAGTGAGTACAAGCCAAGTCTATCAGTCTGGTGAACCTTCTCTGTACTCCCTCTATGGCAAGGATGTCTTTCCTCAGATTAGGAGACCAAAACTGTACGCAATACTCCAGGTGTGGCCTCACCAAGACCCTGTACAACTGCAGTAGAACCTCCCTGCTCTTGTACTAAAATCCTTTTGCTCTGAATGCCAACATACCATTTGCTTTCTTCACAGCCTGCTGCACCTGCATGCCTACTTTCAATGACTGGTGTACCATGACACCCAGGTCTCGCTGCATCTCCCCTTTTCCTAATCGGTCACCATTCAAATAATAGTCTACCTTCCTGTTTTTGCCACCAAAGTGGATAACCTCACATTTATCCACATTATACTGCATCTGCCATGCATTTGCCCCACTCACCCAGCCTATCCAAGTCACCTTGCAGCCTCCTAGCATCCTCCTCACAGCTAACACTGCCCCCCAGCTTCGTGTCATCCGCAAACTTCGAGATGTTGCATTTAATTCCCTCGTCCAAATCATTAATGTATATTGTAAATAGCTGGGGTCCCAGCACTGAGCCTTGCGGCACCCCACTAGTCACTGCCTGCCATCCTGAAAAGGAACTGTTGACTCCTACTCTTTGCTTCCTGTCTGCCAGCCAGTTCTCTATCCACATCAATACTGAACCGCCAATACCGTGTGCTTTAAGTTTGTATGCTAATCTCTTGTGTGGGACCTTGTCGAAAGCCTTCTGAAAGTCCAGATACAACACATCCACTGCTTCTCCCTTATCCACTCTACTAGTTACATCCTCAAAAAATTCAATAAGATTCGTCAGACATGATTTACCTTTCGTAAATCCATGCTGACTTTGTCCAATGATTTCACCACTTTCCAAATGCGCTGCTATCCCATCTTTAATAATTGACTCTAGCAGTTTCCCCACTACCGATGTTAGACTAACTGGTCTGTAAAAGGGCCTCGACCCGAAATGTCACCCGTTCCTTCTCTCCAGAGATGCTGCCTGTCCCGCTGAGTTAGTCCAGCATTTGGTGTCTATTTCGGTGTAAACCAGCATCTGCAGTTCCATCCTACACATGCCCCATCTCAGCTTGTCCCAGTTGCCCACACGTATCCCATGTCCTTCTATACTTTCCTATCCATGTACCTGTCCAAATGCTCTCATTGTACCTGCCCCCAACACCTTCTCTGGCACCACCTACCCGTCACCTATCTATCTGTGTGGAGTTTGCACGCTCTCTCTCTCTCTCTCTCTGTCTCGGTGGCCCAGCGGGTTGAGTTGCTGCCTCACAGCGTCAAGAGGCCCAGGTTGGATCCCGACTTTTGTTGTTGTCTGCGTGGAGTTTGCACGTTCTCCCTGCGACTCCTGGGCTTTCTCCTGGGAGCTCCGGCTTCCTCCCACACTCCAAATTCTAGACTGGACCCACCTGCCTGCGTTTGATCCATATCCCTCTACACCTGTCTCCGTCCCCGTCTCAACTTTCTCCTCCGGCAGCTTGTCTGTGTGAAAAAGTTACCCCTCAGTTTCCAATTAAATCTTTCCCACCTCATCTTAAACCTATTAAACCTCGATTCTCCTACTCTGGAGTATTGTGTGCAGTTTTGGTCCCCTAATTTGAGGGAGGACATCCTTGCTATTGAGGGAGTGCAGCGTAGGTTCACAAGGTTAATTCCCGGGATGGCGGGACTGTCATATGCTGGGAGAATGGAGCGGCTGGGCTTGTACACTCTGGAGTTTAGAAGGATGAGAGGGGATCTTACTGAAACATTTTAGATTATTAAGGGTTTGGACACACTAGAGGCAGGAAACATGTTCCCGATGTTGGGGGAGTCCAGAACCAGGGACCACGGTTTGAGAATAAGGGGTAAGCCATTGAGAACGGAGACGAGGAAACACTTTTTCTCACAGAGAGTTGTGAGTCTGTGGAATTCTCTGCCTCAGAGGGCGGTGGATGCTTTCAAGAGAGAGCTAGATAGGGCTTTTAAAGATAGCGGAGTCAGGGGATATGGGGAGAAGGCAGGAACGGGGTACTGATTGGGGATGGTCAGCCATGATCACAGTGAATGGCGGTGCTGGCTCGAAGGGCCGAATGGCCTGCTCCTGCACCTATTGTCTACTGTCTGTTGACAAGAGACACGCTCTATCCGTGGCGACTCTTTGCATACCTTGTGCAGTGCGTTCAAAGCAAAGAAATTCATTGCGACATGTCATAGGGTGCAAATGAAGTATTGACCACCAATGAATGAATCGCAGTGCGTCTACCCCGATCCATTCCCTCCCTGGATTTTGTATACCTCTGTAAGATCACCCCTCATCCTTTTGTGCTCCCGAGGGTTTGTGCTGCCCCACAATGTAGGAAACCCACGCAGTCACAGGGAGAACGTGCACACTCCACAGAGATAGCCCCCGAAGCCAAGGTCAGGATGCAACCCGAGGCGCTGAGACGGAGAGGTGACATCGTTCACAGCTGCGCCACCGTTGCCAGCTTAACGCCGGCTTAAAGCTTCCAAAATGACTGAAATATCACAAGTGCAGATGTTGCATTCAAGCAAATTATATTTTACATTTTGTATTTTTTTTTTTTTTAAATAAAATTTCACAGTACAGCAATTCACTCTCAAATTCCACTGTAGATTTTGAAGCAAGTTAGCCTAAATGTATTTGTGCAAGGTAGACACAGAATGCTGGAGTAACCTGGAGGGACGGGCAGCATCTCTGGAGAGAAGGAATGGGTGACGTTTCGGGTCGAGACCCTTCTTCAGACTGGGAGTCAGGGAAATGGGAGACACCGGGATATGGAAGGGGGGACCTCATTGAAATGTACCGAGTAGTGAAAGGCTTGGATAGAGTGGCTGTGGAGAGGATGTCTCCACTGGTGGGAGAGTCCAGGACTGGAGATCATAATTAAAGGGCGTTCCTTTATAGACAACAGACAATAGGTGCAGGAGGAGGCCATTCAGCCCTTCGAGCCAGCACCGCCATTCAATGTGATCATGGCTGATCATCCCCAATCAGTACCCCGTTCCTGCCTTCTCCCCATATCCCCTGACTCCGCTATCTTTAAGAGCCCCATCTAGCTCTCTCTTGAAAGCATCCAGAGAACCGGCCTCCACCGCCACCTGAGGCAGAGAATTCCACAGACTCACCACTCTCTGTGAGAAAAAGTGTTTCCTCGTCTCCGTTCTAAACGGCTTACCCCTTATTCTTTAACTGTGTGGCCCCTGGTTCTGGACTCCCCCAACATCGGGAACATGTTTCCTCCCTTAATAATCTTACATGTTTCAATGAGATCCCCTCTCATCCTTCTAAACTCCAGAGTGTCCAAGCCCAGCCGCTCCATTCTCTCAGCATACGACAGCCCCGCCATCCCGGGAATTAACCTTGTTTGAATGGCGGAGGAGACTTGATGGGCCGAACGGGATCAAGTCAGCGTTCATACCGCTGGGCTGGGCTGCGAGCTTCCCCTTCGGGAATGCCGGCAGAAAGTTTTCCGAAGTTTTCCGCAAGTACTTACGTTGCGTTGAAGCAAATTGCCGTTAACATGTTGAGTTTGTTATACAATTTTACAATGCAGCAAATTTCCTTTTCAAATTACTCTGTCGATTTTTAAGCGAGTCAGCCTAAATGTATTTGCAGAATTTCTCCGAGGAAAGATTTGAAGAAGGCGTGAAGGGCATCAGCGTTGTGTCGGCATCGCAATGTAATGCAAATTGGTTCAACATCCAGACAATGGAAAGACAATGCAAAGGATCACATTATTTGAAAAAAGCCTCTCACAGCTTTGTCTTCCAAATGGTTGCGTTCCTTTTCAGTAGCCGGCATTGTCACGTGTGCCCAAGTCCAGTGAAAAGCTTTTTGTCACGCGCTCTCCAGTCAGCGGAAAGACAATACGCGATTACAATCGGGCCGTCCGCGGTGCACAGATACAGGACCAATGGAATAATGTGAATAACGTTTAGTGCAAGGTAAAGTCTGATCAAAGATCGGTCCCTGCGTCACCACGGAGACCACATTTCACGGAGACAGAAAGAAGCCATTCGGCCCATCCAGCCCACGATAGCGGCAGAGTTGCTGCCTCACAGCGCCAGAGACCCGGGTTCCGTCCTGAGTTTGTACGTTCTCCCCGTGACTTGCGTGGGTTTTCTCCCATACTCCAAAGACTACACCGGTCCCACCTGCCCGCGCGTGTGGCCCGTATCCCTCCAAACCTGCCCTATCCACGTACCTGTCCAACTGTTTCTTAAACGGTGGGATAGTCCCTGCCTCAACTACCTCCTCCAGCAGCTCGTTCTGTACACCCACCACTCTTTGTGCCTTCTCCCACATATCCCCTGACTCCGCTATATTTAAGAGCCCTATCTAACTCTCTCTTGAAAGTATCCAGAGAACCGGCCTCCACCGCCCTCTGAGGCAGACAATTCCACAGACTCACAACTCTCTGCGTGAAAAAGTGTTTCCTCGTCTCCGTTCTAAAATGGCTTACCCCTTATTCTTAAACTGTGTGGCCCCTGGTTCTGGACTCCCCCAACATCGGGAACATGTTTCCTGCAGTTAGAGAAGTCAATATTCATACCGCTGGGTACTCATAAGCTGCCTAAGGGAAATATGAGGTGTTGTTAATTGGCTTGGTGTAAATGTAAAATTGTCCCTGGTGCGTGTCGGATAGCGTCAAAGCCCTGTCCCACGGTACCAGTTCATTCCAAGCGCTCTCCCGAGTTTGCCCTGATTCGAACTCGGAGATTTACGGTAATGGCCGCTCGTCGGTACTCGGGGCTCTCGTGGACATTTTTCATCATGTCGGAAAATCTTCACGAGTCTTCCCGAGTACCTGCCGTTAGCGTTACGAGCCGCTAAGACACGTCCCCGAGCTCCGACGTACCCGCTACGTTCATTCTCCGTGCTTGCCGCGAGTTTGATTTTTAAAACTCGGGGGAACTCTTGGAATGAACTGGTACCGTGGGACAGGGCTGTCAGTGTGCGGGGATCGCTGGTCTGCGCGCCCTCGGAGGGCAGAAGGGCCCGTTTCCGCGCTGTATCTCTAAACTAAAGCGGTCGGGCACGGGTATGGTGGGTTGTTCCTGCGCTGTGCCGCGCTGCCTCGTGTTCTAAGTAGCAGCGTGGGGACTTGAAGGGAGAGAACAGACGAAATGCTGAGAGACCGGCGTTGCCAAGGCAGCGATGACTTTAAAAACCGGGTGTAGGAACAAGATGATACAGAGGCAAATGTAAAACGGCACATCAAAGCGTCGTTACGGAAGGCTGGCTAATCGTCACTCGCCGTGCACAATTGAGCACAAGGGGATGAAAATCAAACAAACCGCAGATGCTGTGAATCTAACATGCAGAGCAGTTCCAGCACCTTCTGTCTGACTACGCAGAAGACCATTCCTCCGTCTTTCAGAAGACCCCAGATTTCCAGGAGCAGAATGAGGCCATTCGGCCCGTCGAGTCCACTCCGCCATTCAATCATGGCGGGCCACATCGTTCCCTCTCAACCCCGTTCTCCCCGCATTTTTAGTTTGGTTTAGAGATGCAGCGCAGCGCAGGGAGACAGGGCGGGGGCGGTGGCGCAGCGGTAGAGTCACTGCCTCACAGCGCTCGCCGCGCCTGGAGACCCGGGTTCGATCCCGACTACGGGCGCCGTCTGCACGGAGTTTGCACGTCCTCCCCGTGACCTGCGTGGGGCTTTTTCTCCGAGATCTTCGGTTACCTCCCACACTCCAGAGACGTGCAGGTTTTTGTAGGTTAATTGGCTCGGCGTAAGTGTAAATTGTCCCTAGTGTGTGCGCAGGATAGTATTAAGTGTGCGGGGATCGCCGGTCGGCGCGGACACGGACCACTTTCTGTACGGCATCGCTAACCTGAACTAAATCGCAGAAACAGGCCCATCGGCCCACCGAGCCCGCACTGACCAGCAATCCCCACACACTAACGTGGATAGGACAGGTTTAGAGGGATATGGGCCAAATGCAGGCTAGTGGGACTAGTGTAGATGGGGCATGCTGCTTGGTGTGGGGGCAAGGTTGGTCTGTTTCCACCCTGTATCATTCTATGATTATAACAAGCAGAGGTATCCCCCCCACCCCAGTCATTGCACTAGTTCCGTCGTCATCCTGGTGAGTTTCATTGTCTGCAACTCGTTTTCGCCTAGCCACAAGTTGACAATGGCCTGTTTTCTTCACCACGTTTTGTTGCGTATCTTTCATTCATTTGTTCTGTATCTCTCTCTCTCTCTACATCACCCGTCTATACCTCTCGTTTCCCTTTCCCCTGACGCTCAGTATGAAGAAAGTTCTTGACCCTAAGCTGGATGCTTTCAAGAGAGAGCTAGATAGGGCTCTTAAAGATAGCGGAGTCAGGGGATATGGGGAGAAGGCAGGAACGGGGTACTGATTGGGGATGATCAGCCATGATCACATTGAATGGCGGTGCTGGCTCGAAGGGCCGAATGGCCTCCTCCTGCACCTATTGTCTGTTGCCTTTCTTTCCAAAGATGCTGTCTGACCGGCTGAGTTACTCCAGCGTTTTGTGTCGATCCTTTGTGAGTATCCACCATTTTATGACCATTCTCACTCGGGTCTCGAGGGATTGTCGCAGGATGTGAGGAACTTTATTGTCAGCGAGTGGTTAAGATCAGTTTAGTCCAGTGTCACGTGTACCAAGGTGCAGTGAAAAACGTTGAAAATACGTGATGACAATCGACCCGTTCACAGTGTACAGACACATGACAAGGGAATAACGTTTAATGCCAGGTTATCATCCTTCTAAACTCCAGCGAGTACAGGCCCAGCGCCGACAAACGCTCATCGTACGCTAACCCACTCATTCCTGGGATCATTCTGGTAAACCTCCTCTGGACCCTCTCCAGAGCCAGCACATCCTTCCTCAGACACGG
This sequence comes from Okamejei kenojei, assembly GCA_035221665.1. NCBI lineage: Eukaryota > Metazoa > Chordata > Chondrichthyes > Rajiformes > Rajidae > Okamejei > Okamejei kenojei. Next base: position 76,686,179 of record CM069140.1, on the reverse strand, counting down.
GGCCCAAAATTGCTCACAATACTCCAAATACGGCTTGACCAGCGCCTTACAGAGCCTCAGCGTCACATCCCTGTCTTGGTGTCGTACTCCTCTTGAAATACGTGCAAATAAACTCGAATATAGTTTAGTTTAGATTAGAGATGCAGCGCGGAAACAGGCCCTTGCGCAGCGAGCGACGATCGGTGGAAGGGTTTCGTGTAAAACGCAGTTTAGTTTACTGTAGAGACCCAGCGTGGAAACAGGCCCTTCGGCCCATCGAGTCCACGTCGACCAGCGATCCCCGCACATTAACACTATCTTATACCCACTAGGGACAGTTTTTACATTTACGCCAATTAACCTACAAACCTGCACGTCTTTGGAGCACGGGAGGAAACCGGAGATCTCGGAGAGAACCCACGCGGGTCACGGGGAGAACGTGCAAACTCCGTACAGACAGCACCCGTAATCGGGATCCAACTCGGGGCTCTAGTGCTAAGAGCGCTGTAAGGCAGCAACTGTGCCACTGTGTCCCCCCCCCCCCCTTTTTAGTTACCCCAAATTGGGGAATTCAAAGCTCATACCGTCGGGTTTGTGAGCTACCCAAGCTGAAAACGAGCTGCTGCTCCCGTGACTATTAAACAACTCTGGACTCGGGGAGGCATGCAGAGAGTGGATTAAGGGAAGGACAGGTTAAAACAGCATCTGATTCTCAGCGACAACGCGAGCTGGTTCTTAATGGCAGCGTGAAAGATGGGGGTGGAGGGGTGGGAGAAGTAGTACGGAAGGTACCAAGATTTGGGCCCTGGGGATCTGTTAGCAAAAGAGAATCAGTAATTATTGTCTCTCTGGTTGGAAAAAGAGCTCGATGCAGAGGTCTATTTTTTTTTAAATAATCAAATTGCTGCCTGGATAACGCGACAAGGAGCGGAGGTTTGAAGACAGGGAATCAGAATTCCTACGGATGGCACTGTAGTGCCAGGGTCCCGGGTTCAATCCTGGCCACATCCTGGGTGCTGTCTGTACGGAGTCTGCACGTTCTCCCCCCCCTGAGATCCGGTTTTGTTTCCACGTTCCAAAGACTTACAGAAGGCTGGGTATAAATGTAAACATTGTCCCGAGCGTGTTCAGGGTAGTGCGAGTGTGCGGGGATCGCCGGTCGGCTCGGACTCGATGGGCCGAAGGGCCTGCTTCCACGCTGTATCTCTAAACTAAACTAAACTAAACTCGGTGACTAAACCAGACTAAAACAGTGCAGTTGACGGGAGATGAGGGGATTAGACTGGGTCCACTGGCCTATCCGTGTTTTCCAGAGATGCTGCCTGACCCACTGATCCACTCCAATACTTTGTGCCTTGTTTTATTCCCCACTGGCACTGGTGTTGGGCAACTTTCTAAGTTCTAATACTCCGCCATTCAATCATGGCTGATCTACCTCTCCCTCCTAACCCCGTTCCCCTGCCTTCTCCCCATAACCCCTGACACCCGCACTAATCAACAATCTATCTATCTCCAGCTTAAAAACATCCTGCCCACATCCACTGTATCCAGGCCTTTCACTATTGTGTAAGTTTCAATGAGGTCCCCCCTCGTCCTTCTCAACTCCAGCGAGTGCCGGCCCAGCGCCAACAAACGCTCATCATACGCTCATCGTGCAATAGGAAATCTAGACCTACAGTAAAACGTCAGTGTCAGGGGTTATGGGGAGAAGGGGGTTCGGAGGGAGAGATAGATCAGCCATGATTGAATGGCGGAGTAGACTCGAGGGGCCGAATGGCCTAATTCCGCTCCCATCGTTTTTTTGACCCATCCATGCTTTCCCCGAGATGCTGCCGCGATCCGCCGAGGTATTCCAGCACTTTGCGTTGTTCCCGATTGCCAGAGAGGAGAGGATCGGAAGCTGCCATCTCGACAACGGACCGGGATAGGATCAGTGATGTCCGTCCAGGGCAGTCTGGGATCGGAGCCCGCCGGTTCCCGCGGCAACACGCCGACAAGGACTTTCTGATTTATTATTTAAGGTGTCAAACCCTCCAATTCCGTCGTTTAAGACGAACAGAGCACTTCCTCACAGAGACGGAGCTCTTCTGCTGCTTAAACGCGCAGGCACACTCGCTCGCGCTCATAAGTGTGTCGCTGGTGTGAACTCCTGCGCAAGCTTCCACCGCTGCACGGGAGCACACACGCAAACACATGCATCAGTCATGCATGCAGATGCATGCGCACGCTAACACACACACATGCACACACATACACGCACACTAATACTCACACACACAACTGCACACACAAAAAGATACATGCGCACACCATTGCGCACACACACACTAACATACCCACGCACACACACACACTCTCACACACACACACTAACATACCCACGCACACACAAACACACTCACACACAGACACACACACACGTGCACACACACAAAGATACACCCGCACACACAAACACACACACACACACACAATTGCACACACGCACTAACATACACACGCACACACAAATACTCAAACACACACACACATAATTACACACGCATAAAAACACACACACACGCATAAATGCATGCACTCAAATACACACACTGAAAAAGGGTCTCAACTCCGAGACGTCACCCATTCCTTCTCTCCAGAGATGCTGCCTGTCCCGCTAAGTCACTCCGGCATTTTGTGTCTACCTTCGTTTTTTCGCTAGCGTCTGCATTTCCTACCTGTGCACACACATATGAACACACACACATACCCGCACGGACAATCTTTACATTTACCAAGCCAATCAGCCTGCAAACCTGCGCGTCTTGGGAGTGTGGGAGGAAACCGAAGATCTCGGAGAAAACCGCTGCATATCACGGGGAGAACGTACAAACTCCGTACAGACGGCGCCCGTAGTCGGGCTCGAACCCGGGTCTCCGGCGCTGCATTCGCTGTAAGGCAGCAACGCTACCCGCCGCGCCACCGTGACCGCCCTTGTAGGGTGGCGCAGTGTAGCGTCGCTGCCTCACAGCGCCAGATACCCGTGACCAATCCCGACTACGGGCGCTGTCTGTACGGAGTTTGTACGTTCTCCCCGTGACCTGCGCGGGTTTTCTCCAGGTGCTCGGGTTTCCTCCCGCACTCCAAAGACGTCCAGGTTTGCAAGTCAATGAGTTTGGTAAAATTGTAAATTGTCCCTAGCGTGTGCAGGATAGCGTGCTAGTGTGCGGGGATCGCCGGTCAACGCGGACCTGGCGGGCCGAAGGGCCTGTTTCCGCGCTGTATCTCTAAACTAAACTAAGTCGACACTTGGCGGACATCAAAAGCAGCATGGCGTTGCCCTGTGAGAGATGCGATTCCCGTGACTCGAGTCTGAGCATCCCCGTGTTTCTGACATAACTCTGATCCCGACACCTCGCGGTCGGAGCGGGCTGACCTGGTTTTGCAGCCAGGACAGGATTAAACAGGAGCAGCAAAGAGCCACTGGAGCAGCTCACATCCTCAAAGGAGATGCCGGAGCCACTCAGCGGGACAGGCGGCATCTTTGGAGAGAAGGGACGGGTGGCGTTTCGGTTCGAGACCCTGCTTCAGAAACAGGAAGATTTGTAGGCATGCTTGCCAGGACTGCCTCATCCTTCAAGGAACCCAGCTTTAAAGGTCCTTCCGAGGACCAGAGGACATAAGTTCAAGGTGAAGGGGAATAGATTTTAGGGGAATCTGAGGAGTAACTTTTTCACACAAAGGGTGGTGGGGGTATGGAACGAGCTGCCGGAGGAGGTGGGCGAGGCTGGGACTCTCCCGACGTTTAAGAAGCATGGATAGGACAGGTTTGGAGGGATATGGACCAAGCGCGGGCAGGTGGGACTAGTGTAGCTGGGACATGTTGGCCGGTGTGGGCAAGTTGGGCCGAAGGGCCTGTTTCTACACCGTATCACTCAAAGATAGACACACGATGCTGGAGTAACTCAGCGGGACAGGCAGCTATCTCTGCACAGAAGGAACGGGTAACGTCACCTATTCCTTCCCTTCAGAGATGCTGCCCGTCCCGCTGAGTTACTCCAGCATTGTGTGTCTATCTTTGGTTTAAACCAGCGTCCGCGCTTCCTTCATACGCTCTCAGAGACACAAGCCACAAAGATCATCAAGTGAGGAGTCAGCATTAAAACGACAGGAGCATTGGTATAAAATTAGGCTGCCTCATTGAATCGGATAAATTTGCCTTTAATCTCAGTTCACTTGAGAGCTTGATAGCTTGCTCCTGAGCAGTGTTGCGATCTGTGATGCGAGCAGCTTACGCAGCAGGGATGGGTTAACGTACGATGCGCGTTTGCCGGCGCTGGGCCTGCACTCGCTGGAGTTTAGAAGAATGGGGGGGGGGGGGGGACGACCTCATTGACGCTTACCAAATAGCAAAAGGCCTGGATAGAGTGGATGTGGAGAGGATGTTCAAATATAGTATTTCTGAGCCCACCTGTATAAAATAATCCCTTTCTCTTCCCCCGTTACGTACTATGTTTACGAAACGTCACCTATTCCTTCCCTCCATAGATGCTGCCTCACCCGCTGAGTTTCGCCAACAGATTTGTCTGCCCATGACTTTTCCAGCATCTGCAGTTCCTTCTTGAACATTACCATGTTTACGTATTGACATGTTCCGTTGTGCTGCCTCAAGTACCTACCGTAGCCCGCCCTGCCATAGCCCACCCTGCCGTAGCCCACCCTACCACAGCCCACCATAGCCCACCCACCCTACCATAGCCCACCCTACCATAGCCCCCCCCTACCATAGCCCACCCTACCATAGCCCACCAGCCCACCCTACCACAGCCCACCCACAGCCCACCCTACCACAGCCCACCCTACCACAGCCCACCCCATACCAGAGCCCACCCTACCCATAGCCCTCCCCTACCATAGCCCACCCCCCAGCCCACCCTACCATAGCCCACCCTACCATAGCCCCACCCCCACCCTACCATAGCCCACCCTACCATAGCCCCCCCCTACCAGCCCTCCATAGCCCACCCTACCATAGCCCACCCTACCATAGCCCACCCTACCCTTAGCCCACCCTACCATAGCCCACCCTACCATAGCCCACCCTACCAGCCCCACCCTACCATAGCCCTCCCTACCATAGCCCACCCTACCATAGCCCACCCTACCATAGCCCACCCTACCATCAAAGCCCACCCTACCATAGCCCACCCTACCACAGCCACCCTACCATAGCCCACCCTACCATAGCCCACCCTACCATAGCCCACCCTACCATAGCCACCCTACCACAGCCCACCCTACCACAGCCCACCCTACCATAGCCCACCCTACCATAGCCCACCCTACCATAGCCCACCCTACCATAGCCACCCTACCATAGCCCACCCTACCATAGCCCACCCTACCACAGCCCACCCTACCACAGCCCACCCTACAGCCCACCCTACCATAGCCCACCCTACCATAGCCCACCTACCATAGCCCACCCTACCATAGCCCCCCTACCATAGCCCACCCTACCATAAGCCCACCCTACCACGTAGCCCCACCCTACCATTAGCCCACCTACCATAGCCCACCCTACCATAGCCCACCCTACCACAGCCCACCCTACCATAGCCCACACCAGCCCACTACAGCCCACCCTACCATAGCCCACCCTACCATAGCCCACCCCCTAGCCCACCCTACCACCAGCCCACCCTACCATAGCCCACCCTAGCCCGCCTTGCATAGCCCACCCTACCATAGCCCACCCTACCACACCACCCTATAGCCCACCCTACCATAGCCCCACCCTACCACAGCCCACCCTACCATAGCCCACCCTACCATAGCCCACCCTACCATAGCCCCGTAGCCTAGCCCACCCTACCAAAGCCCACCCTACCATACCACCCTACCATAGCCCACCCTACCATAGCCCACCCTACCATAGCTCACCCTACCATAGCCCACCCTACCAATAGCCCACCCTACCACACCCACCCTACCATAGCCCATCTACCATAGCCCACCCTACCATAGCCCACCCTACCACAGCCCACCCTACCATAGCACACCCTGCCATAGCCCACCCTACCATAGCCCACCCTACCATAGCCCACCCTACCATAGTTCACCCTACCACAGTTCACCCTACCACAGTTCACCCTACCATAGCCCACCCTACCATAGCCCACCCTACCATAGCCCAGCCCCTGCCCTAACCATAGCCCCACCCTGCCATAGCCCTACCCTGCCATAGCCCACCCTACCATAGCCCACCCTACCATAGCCCGCCCTACGATGCAGCTAAATTTAAGGCAGCTCTTTGTTCCCAAGAACCCTTTCTGGCTTAAGTCCTCCCTCCACCATCTCCAGTTTAAATTCCATTTGGAATATTTTGGAGGACCAGGAGACCAAGAACCAAGTAAGAATTTCACTGTCCCACCCGGGACACATGACAATAAAACACTCTTGATGTTTCCACGAGTGGGAGAGTCTTGGACCAGAGGATCACAGCCTCAGAATTAAAGGACATTCCTTAATGTGTCTTAAAGGAACCGCAGATGCTGGTTTAAAGCGTAAGGGCAGACACAAAATGCTGGAGTAACTCAGCGGGACAGGCAGCGTCTCTGGAGAGAAGGATTGGGTGACGTCTCGGGTCGAGACCCTTCTTCAGACTGAGAGTCGGGGGGGGGGGGGGGGGGGGGGGCGGGGGTAAAAGAGAGATATAGAGAGTGATGTAGAGAAATATAGAACAAATTAATGAAAGATATGCAAAAAAAGCAACGATGTGAAGCAAACAGGCGATTGTTAGTTGTTTGCTAGGTGAGAATGAGAAGCTGGTGTGGCGGGTGACGAGAGGAAATGCCGGGGTTATTTATGTATATATAATATATATGTGTGTGTGTAAGTACATACGCACACACACACATACGTGTGTATATACATATATATACTCACACACACATACATGTGTATATACATATATATATATATTCACACACACATACGTGTGTATATACATATATATATACTCACACACACACATACGTGTGTATATATATATGTACACACACACATACACACACACACACACGTGTGTGTATATACATATATATACACACACACAACATACTCACACACATATGTGTGTATATATACACACACACACACACACACACACACACAAACATACATAGCCAGTGTAGATATGTGTCTACTTGCACAGGTATATATATATATATATATCTGTACACACACTGCGCTTATTTTCCTCCCGTTTATTATAGTGTTTACAGTGTACTGTGTTTACATATTGTGTGGTGCAACAGCGAGTAAGAATTCAATTGTTCTATCTGGGACACATGACAATAAAACTCTACAGGACTCCTGACACAACTTATGAAGCAATGGTTTTCAATTGTAAGCACTTCACAGAGTCATATAGTCACACAGCGTGGAAACTGGCCCTCGGGCCCAGCTCGTCCATTTAGATCAAAGCACCACGTAATTGCCACTGTGCTTGAGTTCAGCGATACAGCACGGAAACAGGCCCGTCAGCCCTCCGACCGGGCCCACTCCGACCAGCGATCACCCGTTGGCACTAGTTCAGTCTGAAGAAGGAGTCCCGACCCGAAGCGTCACCCGTTCCTTCTCTCCAGTGATGCTGCCTGTCCCGCTGAGCTCCTCCAGCATCTCTGGAGGGAAGGAACGGGTGACGTTTCGGGTTGAGACCGTCCCCATGTTGGCCAGCATGGGATAGTTGGGCTGAAGGGCCTGTTTCCGTGCTGTTTGACCTCAGCACTGACTATGATGGGGAAGGGAAGCCAACATGAGGCACCGCAGAGTTTCCGCCTCCCAGCGCCAGCGACCCCGGGTTCGATCCCGACTACGTCCGCGCAGAGTTTGCACGTTCTCCCCCTGACCCAGCGTGGGTTTTCTCCTTATCTCCGGTTTCCTCCCAAGACCAGCGGGCTCGTCGGCTGACGGCCCTCGGGTAAAACTGTTAATGGTCCCCGGTGCGGGTCGGGCGGTGTCAGTGTGCGGGGGGTCGCTGGCCGGCGCGGCCTCGATTCCGTGCCCCTCTCCGCGCTCTACCTCCAACCTAGGCTAAACTAAGAGGCAAAAGTGAGATGCTGACCGGTTTAAATCGATTTGAGAGATCAGGATCTTACAGCGGAGAGGGCTGGAGGCTATAGATGGGGGCTATAGATAGAACACGGGGGCTCTGCAAATATTTCTGCATCCAGCAATCCCCTCAGATGTGCTTGGCAGATGAATTAGATCTATTCTTCCTGGAAGGACTGGGCTAAGACTCCAGCTAGTGTCTCCAGCTGTGGAGGAATTCGGACGGGTGGAGATGTACGCCTCTGAGCTCCCGTCCGGCTATCAATCCACAGATCAAATTGCATTTCATCTCCAGGCCGTGTTTTCATGTGAGTAATGTATAGAGGCAGCGGGGGAGTAAAATCATATTTTAATACTTGCGGAACTGTGGGTTAGTTCAGTTTAGAGATACAGCGTGCAATCAGGCCCTTCGGCCCACCGGGTCCGTGCTAGCCCGACCAGCCATCCCCGCACACTAACACTATCCTACACACACTAGAAACAATTTACATTTATACCAAGGCAAACCTGCCCATCTTTGAAAACCAAAGGTCTAGGCTTGTACACTCTGGAGTTTAGAAGGATGAGAGGGGATCTCATTGCAACATATAAGATTATTAAGGGTTTGGACGCGCTAGAGGCAGGAAACATGTTCCTGATGTTGGGGGAGTCCAGAACCAGGGGCCACAGTTTAAGAATAAGGAGATGAAGAATTTAGAACGGAGACGAGGAAACACTTTTTCTCACAGAGAGTGGTGAGTCTGTGGAATTCTCTGCCTCAGAGGGCGGTGGAGGCAGGTTCTCTGGATACTTTCAAGAGAGAGCTAGATAGGGCTCTTAAAGATAGCGGAGTCAGGGGATATGGGGAGAAGGCAGGAACAGGATACTGATTGGGGATGATCAGCCATGGTCACGTTGAATGGCGGTGTTGGCTCGAAGGGCCGAATGGCCTAATCCTGCACCTATTGTCTGTTGTCTATTGTCTCTGTAAACTAAACTGACAAACTAAACCTCAAGTCAGACATATATTTCAGGCCGTGTGGAGTCACAAGCCAATTAAGTAAAAATGTTAAGTGACTAGGTTGTGGATAAGAGAGAGAGATGAGCAAAAATCAATTCAAACGTGGCATTGAGCGTTTTGTTCTTTCCCACCTCACATTACATGTAGACCCATTGAAAATGACAACGGCACTTCATTGTGTTATTCAGTGAATGATGTCCTTGACAGTCCGACGCTCAGATTACCCGCGCTCGATCAGATGCACGCATCCGATTGACAACATCCATCGCGTCTGCCCTCGTATACCCACGCAGATTGTTTAAGCCTGTCTCCCCTCGCAGAGTGAGAGTTGCTTGTAATTAAGGGCACAGCTCCATCCCAGCCACACCATCCCCCCAGATTCTGGGTGATTAACTACTTCAAGGGATGGTAGAGTTTGCTTGATCAAAGCTCGGTATAAAACACGACCTTCTGTCTGCTTCGAGAAATGAGGGCGAGCGTTCAGATGATGCACACACACACGCGCACGCACACACACACACGCGCACACACACACGCACGCACACACACACAGCTGGTGACGTCCTCACACGAGTTCACACACAAGCTCGCACGCACACGCATACGGATGCACGCATGCATGCACCCACACACACTTACAAGACACTCCACTCACACACACAAATACACACACAGACAAATACCACCACCCGCACTCTCTCTTACACACACACTCTCTCACACACACACACACACAAATACACACACACTCTCTCTCTCTCTCACTCCTACACACACATCTGACACTCTCACTGCAACACACACAAATCACACAACAACACCCCCACATCTCTCACACACACACACCCCCACTCTCTCTCTCTCACACACACACACACACACTCTCTCTCTCTCCACACAAACCACACACACACACACACACAACCCACCTCTCTCTCACACACACACACACACACACTCTCTCTCTCTCACACACACACACACACACACACTCCCACACACACCGACATACACAGAGACACACATACACAAAAGAGAAATAGATCTGAACTATAGGTGCTGTCTGTGTGGAGTTTGTACGTTCTCCCCGTGACCGCGTGGGCTTTTCCGGTTTCCCCCCACACTCCAAAGACGTGCAGGTTTGTAGATGAACTGACTTTGGTTAATTTGCAAATTGTCCCTCGGACAGTGCGGGGGTCGCCGGTCGGCGCGGACTGGGTGGGCCGAAGGGCCTGTTTCCACGCTGTACCCCTAAACTAATCTACACTGCGTTCACTTTAAGGAGAAAATGCCCCTCCCAGGTAAAGCCTCGCTGAGATCTTGTCAAAGATTTGTCAACTGAATGTTTTAAAATTAAAATGGTTGTGGCTTTGAACTCTGTGATATGAGGCGCACACTGGGGCTGGCTGCTGGTGATGCCCCCCCCCACACACACACAGCCCGCAGGCCCCCACACACACCACGCTGAGTTACTCCAGCAATTTCTCAGACTTCCAGGGCAGCCAGACATCTTTCCGTAACGTAGCAACAGGATTGCCTGGGTGCAGCTCCTAGAAATTTCCATGGGCAGCCCGTCAAAGTGTAGGCCGTGCGCCTCCTCCCATCTGCCTTGCCCTTCTGCGCCGGTTCATAAAAGGAGCAGAATGAGGCCACTCGGCCCATCAGGTCCACTCTGCCATTCCATCGAGGCTGATCCATCTCTCCCGCTCGACCCCATTCTCCTGCCTGCCTTCTCCCCGACACCCGTCATTCTCCGCTTAAAAATCACCCACTGACTTGCCCCCACAGCCCTCCGTGGCCAAGAACCCCACTACAGATTCACCACTAAAGAAATTCCTCCTCATCCCCTTCCGAAATGTACTTCCTTTAATTCTGAGGCTGTGACCTCTGGTCCTGGACTCTCCCACCAGTGGAAACATCCTCTCCACATCCACTCTATCCAGGCCTGTCCCTATTCTTCACGAATGGTGGCTGGCCCTGTGTCTCGCAGTTTCTTAGAACGTACAACGTTACAGCACGGGAACCGGCCCTTGGCCCACGAGATCCGTGCTGACCACCATGCCAAGTTCAACTAATCTTTTCTGCCTCACCCATAATCTGTAGCCCTCCATTCCTTGCATACCCATGTTCCAAACTCAAAGCCTCTGTCCTATTTGCCTCCACCACTACCCCTTTTTTTTTGTTTTTTTTTTTTTTTTTGTTTTTTTTGTTTTACAAATGCTTTTATTCAAACCAACAAATACAAAACAGTAACACGATCAGAGGATGCCTATATTGGCATTTACAAAGAAAGTTCTCAAATTAAAATATTATCATCTTTGTCAATAATATATTCGACCTCCTGCGGTGACCAGCGTTCACGGAAAGCCTCCACAGTCCCCGTGGACACCGCGTGTTCCCTCTCTAGGGACACGCGGGCACGGACGTAACCCCGGAGAGGGGCAGGCAGCCGAGGTCGACTGCCCGCTGCCTGGACCCGCGAATGGCCATCTTGGCCAGCCCGGACAGGGAGTAACCCTCCCCCTCTGTACCCCCACCACTACCCCTGGGAGCACGTCCCAGGCACCTACCACCCCCTGTGTAACAAAGACCTGCCCCGCACGTAGGGTCGCCAACATCCTCACTCCCAAATATAAGGGGCAAACGGCCAAAATACGGGACTAATTCCCGACGGCAATTCGTCGACCGACTGGGCCGTGTCTGGGTGAATGATGAGTTGGCCCGGGTGCTGGACTGCACACAAAGCCCAGCCGGCGGGCCAGCTGAGGAGTTTTGGCCCGGGCCGCAAAGGCCGGCGCCCCGTCCGACTCGTGAACCGATGATCGGCCGTGTGTGGTAAAGAATCCCACAGATTCACCACCCTCTGACTAAAGAAATTCCTCCTCATCTCCTTCCTAAAAGATCGTCTTTTAATTCTGAGGCTGTGCCCTCTGGTCCTGGACTCTCCCACTAGTGGAAACATCCTCTCCACATCCACTCTATCCAGGCCTTTCACTATTCTGTAACGTTTCAATGAGGTCCCCCCCCCTCATCCTTCTACACTCCAGCGAGTACAGGCCCAGCGCCGTCAAACGCTCATCGTATGTTAGCCCGCTCGTTCCCGGGATCGTTCTCGTAAACCTCCTCTGGACCCTCTCCAGAGCCGGCGCATCCTTCCTCAGGCATGGTGCCCAAAACAGGACAATAACACACTCTTGCCCCTTCAAGTAAGAGGCTGGATTGGCCTCACGCGCCAGAGTCCCGGGTTCGATCCCGACTACGGGCGCTGTCCGTACGGAGTTTGTACGTTCCCCCGTGACCCGCGTGGGTTTCCTCCGGGCGCTCCGGTTTCCTCCCACACTCTAAAGATGTGCGGGTTTGTAGCTTAATTGGCTTCGGTAAAGATTGTAAATTGTCCTCCTCAGCGTGTGTGGGATAGCGTTAGTGTTAGCTCGGTTTAGTTTAATGTCACGTGTACCGAGGTACCGCGAAACGCTTTTGCTGCGCGCTAACCAGCCAGCGGTGAGACAATACACGATTACAATCGAGCCGTCCGCACTGTATGGATACAGGATAAGGGAATAACGTTCACGAAAGAACTGCAGGTGCTGGAATAATCGAAGGTAGACCAAAATGCTGGAGCATCTCAGCGGGTGAGGCAGCATCTGTGGAAGGAAGGGATAGGTGACGTTTTGGGTCGAGACCCTTCTTCACTCTCGGAAACGTCACCTATTTCCTTCGCTCCATAGATGCTGCCTCACCCGCTGAGTTGCTCCAGCATTTTGGTCTACCCAGGATAAGGGAATAACGTTTTGTGCAAGGTTAAGCCGATCAAAGATAGTCCCCAAAGAGGTAGATAGTAGTTCAGCACTGCTCTCTGGTTGTGGGGGGATGGTTCAGTTGCCTGACAACTGGAGTACGCCGGAGTATCTCAGCGGGACAGGCAGCATCTCTGGGGAGAAGGAATGGGCGACGTTTAAGGGTCGGGACCCTTCTTCAGACTGAGTCAGGGGAGAGGGAGACTAGAGATATGCAAAGGGTGAGGTGTAGAGTCGTTGCCTGACAGCGCCAGAGGCCCGGGTTCGATCCCGACTACGGGAGCTGTCCGTACGGAGTTTGTACGTTCTCCCTTTTTCCCTGCTGTGTCACTAAATTCCACACCGCCAAAAATACACGCATCAGAAGGCCATCATCTCTGAAAAGATTGAAAGCTACAAGGATTCTATTGCTTTCATCACAGATGTAATCAGCTCCTCGCTTTGGGAGAGAGCACTTGGATCACGGCAACATTATTGATCTTAGAGAGCTGCATAAAATCATGAGGGGAATAGATCGGGTAGACGCACAGAGTCTCTTGCCCAGAGTAGGGGAAGCGAGGACCAGAGGACATGGGTTTAAGGTGAATGGGGAAAGATTTAATGGTAATCTGAGGGGTAACTTTTTCACACAGAGGGCGGTGGGTGTATGGAACGAGCTGCTGGAGGTAGTTGAGGCTGGGACTAACCCAACGTTTAAGAAACAGTTAGACAGGTACATGGATAGGACGGGTTTGGAGGGATATGGGCCAAACGCGGGCAGGTGGGACTCGTGTAGCTGGGACATGTTGGCCAGCGTGGGCAAGTTGGGCTGAAGGGCCTGTTTTCACGCTGTATCGCTCGGTGACTAAGGCAACAGTGGTGACAATGCAATGAGTAACAGAACAGATACCCATCTCCAGACGCAGGCAGACTCACTCCATCCGATCACACAAACACGACATTCCTTCATTTGGTGATAAGAAAACAGCGGGCGTAACTCAGCGGGTCAGACAGCGCGGGTTTTCTCCGAGATCTTCGGGTTCCTCCCACACTCCAAAGACGAGCAGGTTTGTAGCTTAATTGGCTGGGTAAATGTGAAAGAAAACTGTCCCTAGTGGGTGTAGGATGGTGTTAGTGTGCGGGGAGCGCTGGTCGGCGCGGACCCGGTGGGCCGAGAGGGCCTGTTTCCGCGCTGTATCGCTAAACTAAACATTTGAACCAATTTCACACCCAATCTCAAATTAAGCATTTTGCGGATGTCAGGCATTTAAATTCACCTTCTGTCTCCCCATCGGGTGATGAGGGAGAGGAGGGAGGGGGAGAGTAGGAGAGAAAAGGGGGGTGAAAAGGGGGGAAGAAAGGGGGGGGGTGGAGAAGAGGGGGGGGAGAAGAGGGGGGGGAGAGAAGAGGGGGGGAGAGAAGAGGGGGGGGAGAGAGGGGTCGGGGGAGGAAAAGGGGGGGAGAGGGGGAGAGAAGAGAGGGGGGGAGAAAGAGAAGAGGAAAAGGGGGGAGAGAAGAGGGGGGGAGAGAGAGGGGGGGTGTGAAAGGGGGGGGAGGGAAAAGGGGGGGGAGAGAGGGGCGGGAGAAAAGGGGGGGGAACCTGCACGTCTTTGGAGTGTGGGACGGAACCGGAGCACCCGGAGAAAACCCACGCAGGTCATGGTGAGAACGTACAAACTCCGTACAGACAGCGCCCGTAGTCGGGTGTCCAGCGCTGTGAGGCGGCAGCTCTAGCGCTGCGCCAACGTGCCGGCCCCTACGGTGGGCGCCCGGCACGAACCCGGCGTTCTCCTCAGATGCTGCCTAGCCCCCCGAGTGTCCCCGGCATTTCTATTCTCATTTCTGAAGTCATTTACAAAGTGGGGAGGGGAGCGAGAGCTAGCGGGATATGGAGAGCGGGGACAGCTGCCAACTCCGGTCAGAATAGTGGGTAGGGCAGCGAAATCGGAGAGAAGGAGCCTTAGACGGGATTTGGGGATTTGTTATCCACCCGCAGGGTGGTTGCAGTGAGGAATGCTCGGTATGAACAGTGAATTCTCAGGAGACACCACCCACCTCTCCCTCTCTCACTCGTTTCTGTGCCTGGCCATCTCCCATTTTAAGAATAAGGGGTAAGCCATTTAGAACGGAGACGAGGAAACACTTTTTCACACAGAGAGTGGTGAGTCTGTGGAATTCTCTGCCTCAGAGGGCGGTGGAGGCCGGTTCTCTGGATGCTTTCAAGAGAGAGGTAGATAGGGCTCTTAAAGATAGCGGAGTCAGGGGATATGGGGAGAAGGCAGGAACGGGGTACTGATTGGGGATGATCAGCCGTGATCACAGTGAATGGCGGTGCTGGCTCGAAGGGCCGAATGGCCTACTCCTGCACCTATTGTCTATTGTCCATTCCCGTCGAGACACACATGCCCTCCAACTTCAATTACCTGCTCTTAAGGGCCCGTCCTACTTGCCGATTTTTTCTCCGACTGCATCAGTTCACCGACGACGTATTGACGCGCGGTGTCGCCTCAAGTGTTGCAACATTTTTTGGTCGCCGCTGGATTTCGAAATGTTTAAGATCTTTCGGCGACCGTGATACGTCGGTCAATGACGCCGGCAGTCGCCGAAAAAAATCGGCAAGTGGGACGGGCCCTTTACGTGTACAGAGCACGGACTACCGCAACGATTAAGAAACAATTGGACAGGTACATGGACAGGACGGGTTGGGAGGGACATGTGCCAAACGTGGGCAGGTGGGACTAGTGTAGATGGGGCGTGTTGGCCGGTGTGGGCAAGTTGGGCCGAAGGGCCTGTTTCCACGCTGTATCACTCTAGATACTTGAAGGCTGAAACAACACTGTGAGGCGGTCAGGTTCAGTGGCGGATGAGACTAAAGGGCCTGTACAACTTGGTCGGAATTTGCGCCTCATTTACGAGTCAAATGTAAAATAGGTCACGCGTCATCACGCCGCCTGGTGCGCGTGACGTCATCAGAATACCCTGCTGCGCACGGCGACGCACGGTTACGCACGGTCACATAACCACGCGTCGCCGCGCGATACACGTGAGACGTTTGGATGCCAGCGTGCGTACCTAATGCGTCAGCGTGCGTCCGCGATACTTTACGCAGGTGGCGCGCGAGGATTTCGTGCGGCACAAAATCCTGGAGCGCCGCGCAAAACCGCGCGTAACTCCACTCTCCTCCACGCTTCTGCCTCGCGCTACCCACACGCTACCCGTGTGCCACAACGCGGCAACCACATTTTTGGAGGTCGCATAAATGGCGAGCAAATGACAGGCAAGTGGGGACAGGCCCTTATGACCAATGACAACAGATCTAAATCGCTTCAGCGGAGTACGATAGTTACCATCAAAACAATAGGCGATGAAGCAAATGTACCCACGCTTCAGTGGGACACTTGCTTCTCTCGAGGAATGTGACAGATTAGCACTGGGGTTTGAGTGAATGAATATGGAAAGAGCAAGCAAGGCAGACGCAGAATGCTGGGGCAACTCAGCGGGACCGGCAGCATCTCTCAAAAGAAGGAATGGATGATGTTTCGGGTCGAGACCCTTCTTCAGACAAAGTTGAGTTTAGAGGTACAGCGCGGAACCCGAGTCCGCACCAACCAGCGATGCCCGCACACTAACACGCTCCGACACACACGAGGGACATTTGAATATTTATTGCTAGCCAGCAAACCTACAAACTTTTTTAAGAAGGAACTGCAGATGCTACACTTGTCGCTTGACCTCCCCCCTCGACTCATCGTTGACTTCCGTCGACTCCATCTACACCTCACGCTGCCTCGGCAAGGCCAGCAGCATCATCAAGGACCAGTCGCACCCCGGCCACTCCCTCTTCTCCCCTCTCCCATCGGGCAAGAGGTACAGAAGTGTGAAAACGCACACACACCTCCAGATTCAGGGACAGTTTCTTCCCGGCTGTTATCAGGCAACTGAACCATCCCACCACAACCAGAGAGCGGTCCTGAACTACTATCTACCTCATTGGAGACCCTCGGACTATCCTTGATCGGACTTTGCTGGCTTTACCTTGCTCTAAACGCTATTCCCTTATCATGTGTCTGAACACTGTGAAAGGCTGGGTTAAAATCATGCATTGTCTTTCTGCTGACTGGTTAGCACGCAACAAAAGATTTTCACTGTACCTCAGTAGATAGAAACATAGACAATAGGTGCAGGAGCAGGCCATTCGGCCCTTCGAGCCTGCACCGCCATTCAATATGATCATGGCTGATCATCCAACTCAGTATCCTGTACCTGCCTTCTCTCCATACCCCCTGATCCCTTCAGCCACAAGGGCCACATCTAACTCCCTCTTAAATATGGCCAATGAACTGGCCTCAACTACCTTCTGTGGCAGAGAGTTCCACAGACTCACCACTCTCTGTGTGAAAAATAAACCGAACTGAACTATGAGTCTAAAGAAGGGTCTCAAACCGAACTGTCACCCATTCCTTCTCTCCAGAATTAGAACTGAAATCCGATCAAGGATAGTCTGTGGGTGTCCAGTGAGGTGGACACTAGCTCATCCCCTCTCCTCCCCTTCACCCACGGGGCATCAGTCTGATCTGATATCGATCTCAGGGCAGCTGGATGCTTCGAATTGGAACCTGGCCTATTTCTCCATCAGTACTGCAGCAGAACGACTGAAATGTTTCCTGGATGGGGAAAGTCAAATAAATCCCAAGTGACGTAACTGCGTGTTAAATCGACCGCACCTGCGCTCCAGAAACAAGCACCGACTTACGGGGAAGAGAGAGACGCGAAAAGCTGGCGTAAACCTCTCTGCTGTGTCCGCTGATCCAGGTGTGGGCTTCAGGGGCGTGGAATTCAGTGGATATTTTTGAGGCAGCGATAGATGATTCTCGATCAGTGCAGATGCCGGAGAAACATAAAATATAGGCGCAGACACCACCGCCATTCCATAGACAATCGGAGGCAGACAAAAGTGCTGGAGAAACTCAGCGGGTGCGGCAGCATCTGAGGCGCGAAGGAAATAGGCCACGTTTCGGGCCGAAACCCTTCTTCATTCTATTTCCTTCGCTCCATAGATGCTGCCGCGCCCGCTGAGTTTCTCCAGCATTTTTGTCTACCTACCATTTTCCAGGATCTGCAGTTCCTTCTTAAACACTAGACAATCAGTGCAGGAGTAGGCCATTCGGCCCTTCGATTGATATCCTGCAATGTCTTAGTCTTGTCTTATCGAAGATAAAGTCTTATCTTGTGTCCTCCATGCGGGAGGAAACCGAAGATCCGGAGGAAAGAAAAACCACGCGGGTTCACGGGGAGTGCGTACAAACTCGTACTGGCAAGCGACCGCCGGCGGGATCAACCGGGTTTTCGGGCGCTGGAGGCAGCGACTCAATGACACTAGGTGCCGGAGTAGGCCAGCGGCCTTCGAGACAGCACCTCATTCAATGTGCTCATGGATGCACATCCCCAATCAGTACCCGTCCTGCTTCTCCCCATATCCCCTGGACTCGCTATCTTTAAGTGGCCCTATCTAGCTCCTCTTTTGGAAAAGTATCCATGAGTACCGACCTCCACCGCCCTTGAGGCAGAGACTTCCACAGACTCAAGCTTCTGTGTGAAAACGTGTGTCTCGGTTCTCCGTTCTAAAATGGCTTACCCGTATTCTTAACTTGGTTCGGACT
Organism: Okamejei kenojei; assembly: GCA_035221665.1. NCBI lineage: Eukaryota > Metazoa > Chordata > Chondrichthyes > Rajiformes > Rajidae > Okamejei > Okamejei kenojei. The sequence continues at coordinate 76,667,670 of CM069140.1, read as the reverse complement.
CCCCAACATGGGAACATGTTTCAGCCTCCAGCGTGTCCAAACCCTTATAATCTTATATGTTTCAATAAGATCCCCTCTCATCTTTCTAAAACTCAGAGTGTACAAGCCAGCGACTCCATTCTCTCAGCGTACTGACAGTCCCCGCCATCCAGGGAATTAACCTGGTGAGCCTTCGCTGCACTCCCTCAATACAAAGAATGGCTCCTTCCTCAAAGTAGGGGAAAATTCAATATGAGCACAGCTGATCATCCCCAAATCAGTACCGCCGTTCCGGCCTTCCTCCCCATCTCTCTTGTTTCCGATAAAGCCTTAACAACTATAATCTGACTCTCTCTTGAAAACATCCAGTGAATCGGCCTCCACTGCCTTCCTGTGGCAGAGAATTTCCACAGATTCCCAACATCTCTGGTGGAAACGTTTCCCCATCAGGAGAGAATGGGTTGAGGTGAGATGCCAGATCATCCTGACGGGCCGAGAGGCCTATTCTGCTCCCAACACAATGGCCCTTATGAACCTCGAGGTGGAAACCTTTTATTCACCATGAAGGTGGTCGGTGTACGACGAGCTGCCGGAGGAGGTATTGGAGCGCTGGACTATCCCCACGTTTTAGAAACAGTTAGCCAGTACATGGATAGACGGGATTTTGGAGGAATACGGGCAGGTGGGACTGGTGTACTGGGACATATGTTGGCCGTGGTGGGCGAAGTAGGGCCGAGGGGCCTGTTTCCACACTAGTACTCGCTTATGATCGGGTGGGCTAGCCTTGTTCTGCACAGGGGCCCGGGGACGCCATGTCTGTGAGCGGTTGAAAGGCCCGTCTATCACTTGTACCACATGGATCCCGCCCCACATATTCAACATCCGCCAATTGCCAACCCCCCGCATTGGCCCGGTGGGGGCCGCAGGATGCCGACAGCACCCGCTCCACGGCTCCATCACTTTCCTAAGGGAGGCGAGAACCGTTCCCGAAACACCCGCCGTCAAAATCCATGCCCTCATCGCCCCCGACCCGCTCATTGAGAGGCTCTGGGACTGAAACCCACCATCCTGTCACATTACCCCTCGCTTGCTGTCCACAACTAAAACCCAGACAGCCCTCCTGCAGCACTGAAGAAGAGGCATTTTGCTTTGGTGAAGCCACAATGGGATTGGTTTACAGAGAACCTGCCCGATTCGCACACGCACCAACCCCCTACACCCCCCCCCCGTCCCCCAGCTCTCCCACCATCGTCCGCCTCTTCCTTTCTTCTACCCCCCCCCCCCCCCACCACCCACCCCCACATTCAGTCTGAAGAAAGGGCCACGACCCAAACGTCCACCTCATTTTCTTCGCTCCACTAGATGCACGCCTCACCCGCTGAGTTTCTCCTGCAATTTTTTTTTATTGTCCGCCACCCACACACAAAGAGTACAGCTCACAGACACGAGTTCTGGATGTAACTCAGCGGGCGGGCAGCGTCGCTCTCTGGGAGAAGGATGTGGGGGCGACAATTCGGGTCTC
>CM069140.1:76591710-76665669 GCA_035221665.1 Okamejei kenojei | reverse complement strand
CCTCGAACGTTAATGATCGGCACGGGTAGAGGAGGGAGTTGGTGGCGCGGGACTTTCGTCTTTTGTTGAATACAGTTGGACTGGTTACTTGGAGCTAGGACTTCTTTGGACAGGGTTATGGGCCCCACACATGTAGCTGCGGACATTAAATTGAACGCTAATCCCTTATCCTGTATCTGTACGCTGTAAAAGGATCGATTGTAATCACGTATTGTCTTCCCGCCGACTGGTTAGCGCGCAGCAAAGGCTTTTCACTGTACCTCAGTACCACCGTGACCCCTCAATCCAAAACTAGACCCCGCCTGAACCCCCCTACCCAACAATATGGTGTTGGGGATTCGAGGACCAGAGGACACAGGTTCAAGGTGAAGAGGAAAAGATTTAATAGGAATCTGAGGGATGACCTTTTTCACACAGAGGGTGGTGGGTGTATGGAACGAGCTGCCAGAGGAGGTAGTTGAGGCTGGGATTATCGCAACGTTTAAGAAACAGTTGGACAGGTACATGGACAGGACGGGTTTGGAGGGATGTGGGCCAAACGCAGGCAGGTGGGGACTAGTGTAGCTGGGACCTGTTGGCCGGTGTGGGCAAGTTGGGCCGAAGGGCCTGTTTCCACGCTGTGTCAGTCTAATCAATCAATCAGCTATTGGTAGCAAGATTGGTGGAAAAGGGATGGTGGAATTTCCATAAAGAGAGGGAGGGAGGGATTGAGTGAAGGGAGGAGTTGAGGAGGGATATGGAGGGGAGGAGGGGGGAAAGGTGCGAGTTAGAGGAGGAGGAGAGAGGAGGAACAGACGGGCCTGTGTCCATGCTGTTTCCCTACCCTACACTGGCCGGCACGGAGGCAGTGTCGCTGCCCCACACACCCGGTTTCAATCCCGACTGCGGGCGCTGTCTGTACAGAGTTTGCACGCTCTCCCCGTGACCTGCGTGGGTTTTCTCCGGGTGCTCCGGTTTCCTCCCACACTCCAAAGACGTGCGGGTTTGTAGGTTAATTGTCTTCCGGAAAAAATTGTAGATTGTCCCTAGTGAGCAGTGTGTGTGTGTAGGATAGTGTTAGTGTGCGGGGATCGTCGGTAGACAATAGACAATAGGTGCAGGAGGAGGCCATTCGGCCCTTCGAGCCGGCACCGCCATACAATGTGATCATGGCTGATCATCCCCAATCAGTACCCCGTTCCTGCCTTCTCCCCATATCCCCTGACTCCGCTATCTTTAAGAGCCCTATCTAGCTCTCCCTTGAAAGTATCCAGAGAACCGGCCTCCACCGCCCTCTGAGGCAGAGAATTCCACAGACTCACCGCTCTCTGTGAGAAATAAGTGTTGATCACGGCTGATCTATCTCTCTCCCTCGGAACCCCGTTCTCCTGCCTTCTGCCCATAACCCCTGACACCCGTACTTATCAACGTGCAGTTTTGGGCCCCTAATTTGAGGAAGGACATTCTTGCTATTGAGGGAGTGCAGCGTAGGTTCACCAGGTTAATTCCCGGGATGGCGGGACTGTCATACGCTGAGAGAATGGAGCGGCTGGGCTTGTACACTCTGGAGTTTAGAAGGATGAGAGGGGATCTTACTGAAACATATAAAATTATTAAGGGTTTGGACACGCTAGAGGCAGGAAACATGTTCCCTGATGTTGGGGGTCACAGACTCACAACTCTCTGTGTGCCCAAGTGGGTCAGCCTCTATCTAACTATCGCTTGAAAGTATCCAGAGAACCGTCCTCCACCGCCCTCTGAGACAGAGAATTCTACACTCACAACTCTCTGTGTGAGAAAATGTTTCCTCGTCTCCGTTCTAAATGGCCTACCCCTTATTCTTAAACTGTGGAGGTGGCCCCTGGTTCTGGACTCCCCCGACATGGGTGGGCCAAAGAGAGCCTGTTTCCGCGCTGCATCTCTAAACTGAACTGAAGTCCGAGGGAGGGGCCTCGACACCTAGTCCTTTTCCCCAGAGGCGCTGCCTGACTCGCTGAGCCGCTCCAGCATTCTGCGCGTGTCTTCACGTCAGGCGTTGCAAATATGCGCCTTATTTTAATTCGACAGTCCCCAGGACGACTTGGAATCGACCACCCTCTGGTGTAATTAGATTATAATTTCATTCAGGATTAAATCTGACACACACTGCGCGCGGGCGGAATAATCCCTTCGCCCGCTCACATTACCAGCCTGACTAGAAAGCCAAACATGCTGGAAAACAGGATTTGCAAAATTGCTCTCATAATCTAAAGGAAATGGGCATAACTGGATAATGAATGCAGAGCAGTGATACACAACATGCTCTGTAATGCTATATAAATTGGTGCATTATTCCGACATCAGCCTGGGAGTTTGTAAGAACACCAAACCACATTAAAACGAAATAAATAGCACCAGGCGTAGACTCCGTGGCAGAGTTGCGGAGAACCCCCGGTTCGATCCTGACCCCGGGTGCGGACTTCGTACATTCTCCCCGCCACCTGCCTGGGTTTTCACCGAGCGCCGCCCCCCCCCCCCACCCCCCACCCCCACCCCCCCACCACATTCAAGGGATGCGGGGAAAAGATCAGGAACGGGGTACTGATTCCGGATGATCGGCCAAGATCACATTGAATGGCACCAAGTTCCAAACAAAATTCTTCAGGGGTTGGACAGGCTAGATGCAGGGAGATTGTTCCCGATGTGGGGGAAGTCCAGGACAAGGGGTCACAGTCTAAGGATAAGGGGGAAGTCTTTTAGGACCGAGATGAGGAAAAAAACATTTTTCACACAGAGAGTGGTGAATCTGTGGAATTCTCTGCCACAGAAGGTAGTTGAGGCCAGTTCGTTGGCTATATTTAAGAGGGAGTTGGATGTGGCCCTTGTGGCTGAAGGGATCAGGGGGTATGGAGAGAAGGCAGGTACAGGGATACTGAGTTGGATGATCAGCCATGATCATATTGAATGGCGGTGCAGGCTCGAAGGGCTGAATGGCCTAATCCTGCACCTATTGTCTATGTTTCTATGAAGGGCTGAATGGCCTACTCCTGCACCTATTGTCTATTAGCCTACAAACCCGCACGTCTGTGGAGTGTGGGAGGAAACCGGAGCACCCGGTGAACACCCACGCGGGTCACGGGGAGGACTGTGTCTATTGCCATTCAATCATGGTTGATCGATCTTTCTCTCCTAATGTCATTCTCCCGCCTTCTCACCGTGGAACGATGAGATTCTCACTCGCGCCGGCACGCCGGATAGCGCGAGGCAATGCCCCTGATCACAGTTCTTTCGAATCAATCATGGTGGTTCCACGATGTCAGCACTGTGGTGCTATCATTGAGGGGATTACATTTACAAGCAGGAACACAGGAGCGCGAGACAGCGCTCGCTGCCCCTTGAGTTTACTCGCCCACTCAATAAGCTCTCGGGCTAATCCACTCAACTCCACTTTCTCACGCAATATCCACATCCCTTAATTCCTAAAGTATCCAAAAATCTATCAACCTGCTGGCCAATAAGCCGCGTTTATCCTCTGCGCCCTGTCGTGCAGAGAATGCCAAGTCTGGGCGCGGCGGTAGAGTTGCCTCCTTACGCAGCCGGCCGCGCCCGCGACACGCCCGGGTAACATCCAGAGATGCCGCCCGACCCGCTGGGTTCAATGGGAGCGAGGTTGGGAGTTACCTAGAATTCAGTCTCTGATTTACTCTAACAATTGGCGGTGGCGTTGAGGTGGAGTCCCTGCCTCGCAGCGCCGGAGACCCCGGTTCGATCCCGACTACGGGCGCTGTCTGTACGGAGTTTGCACGTTCTCCCCGTGACCCGCGTGGGTTTTCTCCGGGATCTCCGGTTTCCTCCCGCACTCCAAAGCCTCAGAGGGCGGGTTATCGGAGTTGGATGATCAGCCATGGAGGTTCGAAGGGCCGAATGGCCTGCTCCTGCACCTATTGTCTATGTTTCTATATTTCTCTGGACACTTTCAAGAGAGAGCTAGATAGGGCTCTTAAAGATAGCGGAGTCAGGGGATATGGGGAGAAGGCAGGAACGGGGCACTGATTGGGGATGATCAGCCGTGATCACATTGAATGGCGGTGCTGGCTCGAAGGGCCGAATGGCCTACTCCTGCACCTATTGTCTATTGTCCATAGCCGTGCGGGTTTGCAGGTTAATTGGCTCGGTGTAAATGTACATTGCCCCTAGTGTGTGCAGGATAGTGTCAGTGTGCGGGGGTCGCCGGTCAGCACAGACTCGCTGGGCCGAAGGGCCTGTTTCCTCGCTGTATCTCAAAAACGGAAACTAAAACAAACTCCTGAACGGCCGCTCCTTCACCCAGAGGCAGTAAACTCCGATTCGTGACTCGCCAGTCTGATTCTGAAAGAGTCGCTGCCTCACAGCGCCAGAGACCCGGGTTCCATCCCGACCGCGGGCGCTGTCTGTACGGAGTTTGCACGTTCTCCCCGTGACCCGCGTGGGTTTTCTCCGGGTGCTCCGGTTCCCTCCCGCACTCCAAAGACGTCCAGTGCAGGTTTGTCGGCTAATTGGCTTGGTGTAAGTGTAAATTATTCTCGTAGTGTGTCGGGTAGTGTGTCGGGGAGTGTGTCGGGGAGTGTGTCGGGGAGTGTGTCGGGTAGTGTGTCGCGTGTGTCGGGGTGGTGTCGGGGAGTGTGGGGTGTGTCGGGGAGTGTGTCGGGGAGTGTGTCGGGGAGTGTGTCGGGTAGTGTGTCGGGGAGTGTGTCGGGGAGTGTGTCGGGTAGTGTGTCGGGGAGTGTGTCGGGGTGCCAGTGTGTCGGGTGTGTGTCGGGGAGTGTGTCGGGGAGAGTGTCAGTGTGTCAGTGTGTCGGGAGTGTGTCGGGGATGTGTCGGGTAGTGTGTCGGGGTGTCGGGGAGGTGTGGTGTCGGGGAGTGTGTCGGGGTAAGGTGTGTGTGTCGGGTAGTGTGTCGGGGAGTGTGTCGGGGAGTGTGTCGGGTAGTGTGTCGGGGAGTGTGTTCGGGTAGTGTGTCGGGGAAGTGTGTCGGGGAGAGTGTCGGGGAGTGTGTCGGGGAGTGTGTCGGTAGTGTGTCGGGAGTGTGTCGGGGAGTGTGTCGGGGAGTGTGTCGGGGAGTGTGTGTCGGGTCTGTGTGCGGGGATCTCCCGGGAGTATCACTAAACGCACAGCACACCCAGCGCTCCGCATTCTGTGCCCAGCGTGGAGCCTTGTATCCGTTTAATATCAAATTGAATCAGCGTTAGAGGGGCTGTCTGTCTGTCTCTCGCTCTCTCTCTTCCCCCAGCCTATCACTGTTCTCTCTTCCCTTTTTGTCTCCCTCCCCCTCTCTCTCCCCCTCTGCGTATCTCTCTCTCTCACTCTCCACCCTTCTCTCTCTCTCTCTCCTTTTTGTCTCACCCTCACTCTCTCTCTCTCTCTCTGTGTACCTCTCTCTCTCTCCCCGTCTCCTCTCCCCCGTCTCTCTCTCTCTCCCCCCATCTCTCTCTCCCCCTTCTCTTTCACTCTCCCCCCTTTTCTCTCTCTCTCTCTCCCCTCTCTCTTCTCTCTCTCTCCCCCTCTCTCTCACTCTCCCCCTACTCTTTCACTCTCTCTCTCCCCCTCTCTCTCTCTCTCTCTTTCTCTCTCTCTCTCTCTCTCTCTCCCTCTCTCTCTCTCTCTCTCTCTTCTCTCTCTCTCTCTCTCTCTCTCTCTCTCCCTTCTCTCCTCTCTCTCTCTCTCTCCTTCTTCTCTCTCTCTCTCTCTCCACCCTTCTCTCTCTCTCTCTCTCTCTCTCTCCTCCCTCTCTCTCTCTCTCTCTCTCTCCCCCACTCCTTCTCTCTCTCCCCCTCTCTCTCTCTCCTCTCTCTCTCTCTCTCTCTCTCTCCCTTCTCTCTCTCTCCCTTCTCTCTCTCTCTCTCCCTTCTCTCTCTCCCCTTCTCTCTCTCTCTTTCTCTCTCCCCTTCTCTCTCTCCCCTTGTCTTTCACTCTCTCTCTCTCCCCCTCTCTCTCCCCACTCCGCCTGTCGCACTCCTCAATAAGCGCATCATTCAAATGTGGAGAGAGACTTTGAAAGGCTGATCACGTGGACTGATCAAACGAGGGCTCCCTTGCTGAATATTAGATGAGAGGTTTTTTTTCTCTCCTCTGACAGCTATTGTTTCAGAACCAAGAGATGGGGCTTGGACGAGTTTAGTTTAGAGAGCACGGAGCACGGAGACAGGACCAGCGATACCCGCACACGGGCGATATCCCACACTCCCTGGGGGAGTCCAGAACCAGGGGCCACAGTTTAAGAATAAGGGGTAAACCATTTAGAACGGAGACGAGGAAACACTTCTTCTCACAGAGAGTGGTGAGTCTGTGGAATTCTCTGCCTCAGAGGGCGGTGGAGGCCGGTTCTCTGGATACTTCCAAGAGAGAGCTAGATAGGGCTCTTAAAGATAGCGGAGTCGGGGGATATGGGGAGAAGGCAGGAACGGGGATGATCAGCCATGATCACATTGAATGGCGGTGCTGGCTCGAAGGGCCGAATGGCCTACTCCTGCACCTATTGTCTATTGTCACACACACACACACACTGGGGACAATTTACATTTACACCAAGCCAATTAACCGACAGACCTACAAGTCTTTGAAGTGTGGGAGGAAACCGGAGCACCCGGAGAAAACCTCCCAGGCGGGTCACGGGGAGAGCGTGCAAACTCCGTACAGACAGCGCCCGCCGTCGGGACCCAACCCGGGTCTCCGGCGCTGCGAGGCGGCAACTCGACCGCTGGGCCCGACACTCTGCGAATGTAAAACCAGATCTACTCCAACTGAACAGGTCAGTTAGCAGAATGATACGACACCCTGGGGCTATCTGCGGAGCTCTTTTGTGGCAAGGATTTGGCACGCAACAATATAAAACCTTGCCGGTCCCCGTCTTATTTTCCGTTGGATCTGTGACGAGATAGTTGGGCGAAGGCGTTTGAGAACGGCGGGCCACCTACACTGGACGTGTGCAGGAAGAGATGTGTCAGCAGAGCCATCTCCATCAGCAAAGACCCCTACCACCCATCGCATCACATATTCTCCATCCTGCCATCTGGGAAGAGGGACCGGAGCATCAGCTGCAAAACCAGCAGGATGCTCCTCAGCTTCTTCCCGCAGGCTATAAGACTGATAAACGGACTTTGCCCCCTGCCAAAGTATCGCGCACCAACCACCAACCTGGACACACTGAAGCAGAGCCATTGTCGTGCCGCTGCCGATCGGAACTCGTGATATATGTAGTTTTATTTTTATTTCTATTTATTTTTTACCGCACACTGGATGGACACTGGTTGAGAGACGCTTTTTCGTTTCCTCTGGGTATGTAAGTACTCAGGAGAAATGATAATAAAGATATACAATACACCTTTGCTGACAATGTCACTCTCTCTCGCAGCGGTTCAATGTCAATATCTCTCGCAGCGGTTCGCCAGCGATAAGTGAAAAGGCTTTGCAGCTCGGAAGGCTGCTCCTTGTAGCCACCAAACCAATCCCTTTCATTGGGCTGGTTAACGTTACACCAATCGGCCCAAGGTTAAAAGGCAACACGGCCCATTAAACAGGAGCCGTGTACCACCGCTCCAGCTAAATCAGGCGATGGGTTCGTCACAAAGTGCCGCCTATTGTTTTGTAGCTAGGCCTGGATGGTGCAGGTGTGCATGCGTGCCAGTGCGTGCATGCGCGTGCGTGCAGGTGTGTGTGCGTGCGCATGTATTTATCGGTGTGCGACCAGTGTATTTGTGCGCATGTATTGTGTGCGTGTGGTGCGTGCGTGTGTGCGCAGCTGTGTATATGCCGGCGAGTGTGTGTATGGGTGCGTGCATATACGTGCTTGCGTCATTGCGCATGTCTGTATGTGTACACGTGTGCGTGTGTGCATTTGTGTGCACAGGTGTATATGTGCATTTGTGTACATGTATTGCGTGTGTGCATGTGTTCATATGATCTAGGAGCAGAATTAGGCCATTCGGCCCATCAAGTCTACTCCTCCATTCAATCTGTGTGTGTATGTGTGCATATGTATATGTGTATTCTCGTGCGTGTGTGTGTGTACGTGTGTGTGTGTGTGTGTGTGTGCTCGTGTGTGTACATGTGCGCGTGTGTGTGTGTGTGTACGTGTGTGTGTGTGTGTGTGTGTACGTGTGCATGTGCGTGTATGTGTGTGTGTACGTGTGTATGTGTGTGTGTGCGTGTGTGTGTACGTGTGTGTGTGTGTGTGTACGTGTGTGTACATGTGCGCGTGTGTGTGAGTGTACATGTGCGCGTGCATGCGTGTGCATGCGTGTGCATGTGCGTGTAAATTAACGCAGTACGGCAACATCCTGGTGAAATGAACATACAAGGAACTGCAGTTGCTGGGATCTTGAATGAAACACAAAGTGCTGGAGCAGCTGCAGGCCAGGGAACATCCCAGGAGGACACGGATGGGCGAGGCTTCGGTCCAGGCAAAAGGTAGAAGCGACTCAATAGATAGCATGGACATGATGGGCCGAAGGGCTGGTTGACGTTACAGGCTTTATCTTGCACTTAAAGTCAATTCCCTTCATCATGTATGTGTACGCTGGGGATCGCTCGATTGTCATTAAGTACGGTCTTTCCACCGACTGGTCAGCGCGCCACAAAGGCTTTTCACCGTACCTCGGTACACGTGACAATAAACTAAACTGGAACTGCGGCTTAAAATTCTTACAACGGGACTATTAAGCCCATCAGGTGTCCATACTGGTCAGACCAACTCCGTCAACGTATTCGACTGTGACATTTTAATCGGCAGCCGTGGCAGGTTGTGAAGTCCACAGCAGTCTGATAAAATGCCAAGGAAGGAACGGGCGATGTTTCGTCAGAGATACAGCACGGAAACAGGCACGTGGGCCCACCGTGTCTGCGCCGACCGGCGATCCCCGCACGCTGACACAATCCAACACACGCACACACACTGGGGACAATCTACAATCTTTACCCAAGGCAATTAACCTACAAACCTGCACGTCTTTGGAGTGTGGGAGGAAACCGGAGCTCCCGGAGAAAACCCACGCAGGTCGCGGGGAGAGCGTGCAGACACCGTACAGACAGCGCCCGTAGTCGGGATCGGTCGGGTCTCTGGCGCGGTGAGGCAGCGACTCTGCCGCTGGGACACCAGGACACACAGCAGCAGAGACGTTTCCACACGGAGAGTGGTGAGTCTGTGGAATTCTCTGCCTCAGAGGGCGGTGGAGGCCGGTTCTCTGGATACTTTCAAGAGAGAGCTAGATAGGGCTCTTAAAGATAGCGGAGTCAGGGGATATGGGGAGAAGGCAGGAACGGGGTACTGATTGGGGATGATCAGCCATGATCACATTGAATGGCGGTGCTGGCTCGAAGGGCCGAATGGCCTCTACTCCTGCACCCATTGTCTATTGTCCAGCGTTTTGTGTCCATCTGCAGTCTGATCAAATACTGTGCAGCAAATGCTAGACTCAAAGAGGGGACTGAAAGGCACCTTCGGAACAAAGGCACTTTCAAATGGCCAAATGGTGCCGTCGATAGATCAGGCAGAGTGGTCAAGGAAAGGCATTCAGGTAAATCGGCCTCCACACACTTGCCAAACACACATTATCCTGCTCACAGCTGTTTACAAGGGTTTGTTAGGTCTCAGTGTCTGTGAAGCAGCAAATGGCTCCCTGTCTCTCTCTCACTCTCTCTCTCTCTGTGTCTCTCTCTCGTCTCTCTCCTCTCGCTCTCTCTCTCTGTCTCTCTCTCTCGCTCTCTCTCTCTCTCTCTCTCTCTCTCCTCTCTCTCTGTGTCTCTCTGTGTCTCCTCGCTCTCTCTCTCTCTCTCTGTCTCTCTCTACTCTCTCTCTCCTCTGCTCTCTCTCTCTCGCTCTCTCTCTGTCTCTCTCTCTCTCGTCTCTCTCTCGCTCTGTGTCTCTCTCTCTCTCTCTCTCGCTCTCTCTCTCTCTCTCTGTGTCTCTCTCTCGCGCTCTCTCTCTCTCTGTGTCTCTCTCTCTCGCTCTCTCTCTCTGTGTCTCTCTCTCGCTCTCTCTCTCTCTGTCTCTCTATGTGTCTCTCTCATGCCTCATTGACTCTTGCCTGCATTAAAGATAATACAAATGGCCTGCTGTTGTCAACATAAGACGATTAGTGCAAAAACGTCCTGCTTAAAAGACAATTCTGCAAATCGCTTTTACAGTAACAGGGCGAGGGGGAGAGAGAGGGGGGAGGGGGGGAGAGAGGGGGGGTGGGAGGGGGGAGAGGGGGGAGAGGGAGAGAGAGGAGGGAGAGAGAGGGAGAGAGAGAGGAGAGAGAGAGAGAGACAAGGAGGACCACAGAGAGAGAGGGTGCTGTTTTTTTTTAACAAAAAAGACAAATAATTTTGTTCAAAGATCCAGCGCTGAAACAGGCCGTTCGGCCCACTGAGTCCGTGCTGACTCGCGACCGCATTTAACGCTACATTATACACGATGGCCAGTTCCTTCCTACACACACTAGGGACTATTTACATTGGTACCAAGCCGATTAACCACAAACCTGCACGTTTTTGGAGTGTGGGGGGGGGGGGAACTGGGGAAAAACCCGCCGCAGGTCCGGACAGCGCCCATAGTGGGGATCTCTCGGCGCCGTGAGAGCAACCCACGCAATTGGTTTGACGGAGACTTAATTCCAGGCAAGGCTCCCAACGCACAAACCAACCTCTCTTACAGATAGGCGCAAGATGCTGAGTACAGCGGTGGCGTGTGGAGAGATGCGACCTGCGAGTCTGAGGAAGGGCCTTGACCCCAAACATGTCTCCAGAGACGCCGCCTGGCCCGCTGAGTTACTCCAGCGTTTTTTGTCCATCTTCGGAAGCCAAGCAGCACCTGCAGTTCCTTCCTACCCCCTTCCGCCGGCTCCAACCCCACCACCCTGCCTCGCCAAGGCCGGCAGCTTCATCAAGGACCAGTCTTATCCGACAAAACCTTTTCCCCGGATCTCTGCGCACGCGGCAGGAAGCTAAACTCAAACTCTCGCCTGGCATTTTTAAAGCGGAGGTTGCCGGATTCCTGATTAGTGCGGGCGTCGGGGGTTATGGGCAGAAGGCAGGAGGATGGGGTTTTCCGAGTCATTTGTAACTGTCATGTTCTCACTTGCGGGCAGAGCAACAAGGCAAATTCCTTGTATGTGAATAGCTGGCCAATAAACCATTCAGCCCAAACAAGGAACCCCAAGCTTGCTTATTTACTTATAACCATATAACCATATAACAATTACAGCGCGGAAACAGGCCCTCTCGGCCCTTCCAGTCCGTGCCGACCATTTGTTTTCCCCTACTCCCAGCGCAGGAGTAGGCCATTCGGCCCTTCGAGCCAGCACCGCCCTTCAATGTGATCATGGCTGATCATCCCCAATCAGTACCCCGTTCCTGCCTTCTCCCCATATCCCCTGACTCCGCTATCTTTAAGAGCCCTATCTAGCTCTCTCTTGAAAGCATCCAGAGAACCGGCCTCCACCGCTCTCTGAGGCTGAGAATTCCACAGACTCACCACTCTCTGTGAGAAAAAGTGTTTTCTCATCCCCATTCTAAATATAACCATATAACCATATAACAATTACAGCACGGAAACAGGCCCTCTCGGCCCTTCCAGTCCGTGCCGACCATTTGTTTTCCCCTAGTCCCATCTACCTGCACTCAGACCATACCCCTCCATTCCCTTCACGCCCATATACCTATCCACTTTACTCTTAAATGTTAAAATCGATCCTGCCTCCACCACTTCTGCTGGAAGCTGATTCCACACAGCCACCACCCTCTGAGTAAAGACGTTCCCCCTCACGTTACCCCGAAACCTCTGTCCCTTAATTCTCATGTCATGCCCTCTTGTTTGAATCTTCCCTACCCTCAATGGGAAAAACGTATCCACGTCAACTCTGTCTATCCCTTTCATCATTTTAAAGATCTCAATCAAGTCCCCCCTTAACCTTCTGCGCTCCAAAGAATAAAGACCTAACTTGTTCAACCTTTCTCTGTAACATAGTTGCTGGAACCCTGGCAACATTCTAGTAAATCTCCTCTGTACTCTCTCTATTTTGTTGACATTACTATAACTAGGGACCAAAATTGTACACATAGATCTTAGCCATGTACAATTGACATTACTGATTCAATGTGGGCCAGCACTTTCTTTACCACCCTATCTACATGGATTCCACCCTTCAGGGAACTATGCCGACAGTTATTCCTAATCCATCTGCTCCACAGCATTTCCTCCCTACCATTTACCACGTATGACACAAAGCTCTGGAGTAACTCAGCAGGTCAGGCGGCATCTCTGGAGAACAGGTTTGAGTTTCAGTCTAGTTTATTGTCACGCGTACCGAGGTACGGCGAAAAGCCTTTGTTGCGCGCTGACCAGTCAGCGGAGACAGTACGCGATGACAATCGAGCCGTCCGCACTGTACAGATACAGGATAAAGGGACTAACACGAATAATGTTTCGTGCAAGTTAAAGCCAGTACAGTCTGGTCAAAGATTGACCAAGGGTGTCCAAGGAGAGAGAAGGTGGACAAAAACGCTGGAGAAACCCAGCGGGTGAGGCAGCATCTATGGAGCGAAGGAATAGGTGACGTTTCGGGGCGAGACCCTTCTCCAGACTGATGTGGGGGTAGGGGGGGGGGGGGGGGGGGGAGAAGAAGAAAGGAAGAGGCGGAGACAGTGGGCCGTGGGAGAGCTGGGAAGGGGAGGGGAAGGAGGGAGAAAGCAGGGACTACCTGAAATTGGAGAAGTCAATGTCCATACCGCTGGGGTGTAAACCGCCCAAGCGAAATATGAGGTGCTGCTCCTCCAATTTGCGGTGGGACTCACTCTGGCCACGGAGGAGGCCCGGGACAGAAAGGTCGGCTTATGAAGGTTTTTTTTTGAGGTACAAGATGGAGGCGCAGATCCAATGGGAGAGATAGTGGTTCAGAACCGCTCCTGGGTTTAGTGTGTAGGAAGGAACTGCAGACGCCGGATCAAACCAAAGATGGAGACAAAAACCTGGAGTAACTCTCAGCGGGACGGGCCGCATCTCTGCAGAGAAGGACCGGGTGACGTTTCGGGTCGGGACCCTTCTTCTGAAGAAACGTCTCACCCATTCCTTTCCTCAAGAGGACCCGCTGGGTTACTCCATCATCTTCGGAGGGCTAATGCGTCTGGCCTAATTCTCCCGACATGCTGCTCAAAGTTGGCTGTGAGAGGCAGTGCTGTGAGCGACAGCTCCATAAAGGGCTGGAACGAGATGTAAAATGTACATTTTGTCAAATCTATGTGAAAAAGATGGCAGATTTCTTTGAAAAAGAGAGTATTGATTTTCACATTTGACACACGGATGGCGTGTTCACGTCTTACTCTGCATTGAGGAACTCGACTGAAGTAATGTCGACGGAATGCCAAGCTAACGATATGACATTATGGCTCCATTAAATCATGATCGACAGGCCTGCATCCTAAACCTGTTTGGCACCAGTTCTGTGCGGCTTACATATGTAGACGAGGCACGCTCGTTGTCTGAAGGCGGATAAAAATGCTGGAGAAACTCAGCAGGTGAGGCAGCATCTATGGAGCGAAGGAATAGGCGACGTTTCGGGTCGGTAATCAGCGCACACTAGCGCACACACTAGCACACACACACTAGCGCACACACACACACTAGCGCACACACACACTAGCGCACACACTCGCACACACACACACACACACACTAGCGCACACACTAGCGCACACACACACTAGCGCACACACTAGCGCACACACTAGCACACACACACTAGCGCACACACACACGCACACACACACTAGCGCACACACACACTAGCGCACACACACACTAGCACACACACACACTAGCGCACACACACACATTAGCACACACACTAGCACACACAACAGCGCACACACACACTAGCGCACACACACACTAGCGCACACACACACACTAGCGCACACACACACACACTAGCGCACACACACACTAGCGCACACACACTAGCGCACACACACACTAGCACACACACACACACACTAGCACACACACACACACACTAGCACACACACACTAGCACACACACACACACTAGCGCACACACACTAGCACACACACACACACTAGCACACACACACACTAGCACACACACACACACTAGCACACACACACTAGCACACACACACACTAGCGCACACACACACACACACACACTAGCGCACACACACACACACTAGCACACACACACAGCACACACAGCACACACACACTAGCACACACACACACACACACACACTAGCACACACACACACACACACTAGCGCACACACACACACACACTAGCGCACACACACACACACATAGCGCACACACACACACTAGCGCACACACACACAGCACACACACACTACACACACACACTAGCGCACACACACACACACACTAGCGCACACACACACACACACTAGCACACACACACACACACTAGCACACACACACACACACACACACACACTAGCGCACACACACACACTAGCGCACACACACACTAGCACACACTAGCACACACACACACACACTAGCACACACACACTAGCGCACACACACACACACACTAGCGCACACACACACTAGCGCACACACACACTAGCGCACACACACTAGCACACACACACACTAGCGCACACACACACTAGCGCACACACACACACACACACTAGCACACACACACTAGCACACACACACACTAGCACACACACACACACACTAGCGCACACACACTAGCGCACACACACACTACACTAGCGCACACACACACACACACTAGCGCACACACACACTAGCACACACACACACACTAGCGCACACACACACTAGCACACACACACACTAGCGCCACACACACTAGCACACACACACTAGCGCACACACACTAGCGCACACACACACACTAGCGCACACACACACTAGCACACACACACTAGCACACACACACACACACACACTAGCGCACACACACACTAGCGCACACACACACTAGCGCACACACACAGCGCACACACACACACACACACTAGCACACACACACACTAGCGCACACACACACTAGCGCACACACACACTAGCGCACACACACTAGCGCACACACACTAGCGCACACACACACTAGCACACACACACACTAGCGCACACACACACTAGCACACACACACACTAGCGCACACACACACTAGCGCACACACACACTAGCACACACACACACTAGCGCACACACACACTAGCACACACACACACTAGCGCACACACACACTAGCGCACACACACACACACACACACACACTAGCGCACACACACAACTAGCGCACACACACACTAGCACACACACACACTAGCACACACACACTAGCGCACACACACACTAGCGCACACACACACTAGCACACACACACACTAGCGCACACACACACTAGCGCACACACACACTAGCACACACACACACTAGCACTAGCACACACACACTAGCGCACACACACACTAGCACACACACACACTAGCACACACACACTAGCGCACACACAAGCACACACACACAGACACACACACTAGCACACACACACTAGCACACACACACACAGCACACACACACACACAGACACACACACACACACACACACACACACAAACACACACTAGCACACACACACACACTAGCGCACACACACACACACACACACACTAGCACACACACACACACACTAGCACACACACACACACACTAGCGCACACACACACACACTAGCACACACACACTAGCACACACACACACACACTAGCGCACACACACACAGACACTACACACACGACACTAGCACACACACACACACACACACACACACACACACACACACACACACACCACACACTAGCGCACACACACACACACAGCACACACACACAGCACAGTTTACAATTTTACTGAAGCCAGTTAACCTACAAGACCTGTGCATCTTTGGAGCGTGGGGGGAAACTGGAGCACCCGGGGAACAACCGCATGGGGAGAACGTGCAAACTCCACGCCGACAGCAGCCGCAGTCAGGATGGAACGCGGGTCTCTGGCGCTGTGAGGCAGCGACTCTACCGCTGCGCCCCCGTGCCACGCGTGCCTGTATGGGGACGGGCCCCGAGCACAAGCGTCGCCATCCGTTTTTCTCCAGAGATGCCGCCTGCCCTACTGAGTTACTCGTACGTTCATAAGCGATAAGTAGAATTAAGCCATTCGGCCCATCAAGTCTACTCCGCCATTTAATCACGGCTGATCTATCTCTCCCTCCTAACCCCATTCTCCTGCCTTCTCCCCGTAACCCCTGACACCCGTACTAATCAAGAATCTATCTATCTCTGCCGTAAAAATATTCATTGACTCGACCCGAAACGTCACCCATTCCTTCTCTCCAGAGATGCTGCCCGTCCCGCTGAGTTACTCCAGCTTTTTGTGTCCACCCCCATTGACTTGGCCTCCACAGATTCACCACCCTCTGACCATGGAAATTCCTCCTCGACTCCTTCCTAAAAGGACACCCCTTTAGTTCTGAGGCTGTGACGCCTGGTCCTGGACTCTCCCGCCAGTGGAAACATCCTCCCCACACCCACTCCATCCAGACCGTGCGTCTGTCTGCGAGGCGAGGGAGTGCCCGATCGCTGGCTCGGGTGGGCACGGAAGGGTTAATGCAACCTCTGTGGTGTCAGCTGACAGGAAACCAAAATTGCAAATGGGGAACGCCACTGCAGATTTATTCATTACCTTTGTTTTAAACCGTGAAGAACTTCAACCTTAAATTATTCAGCCAAATGCATAAATGATGACCATTTTACACCAAAAGGCAGCTCAATAGTATATCTGCAGCCCCTTTAGTACCCCCGCCACAAGCTAGCCAACATCAAACAATGAGCGAGCAATGACCAATTCCTCTCAGACCCACTCCATTATTATCAGTCTGATCTACCCCTCAGTCTGAAGAAGGGTCTCGCCCGTTCAGTCTCTGCCTGTCCCGCTGAGATGCTCTGGCAATTTGTGGTCCACCTTCGATTTAAACCAGCGCCTGCAGTTATTTCCTCCACAATTGAGGAAGAGGGAAGGAGCTCGTCCCCTCGCTTCCCTGATCCCTGACCAGGCTGAAGAAGGGTCTCGACCCGAGACGTCGCCTATCTCCTTCGCTCCTTAGATTGGCTGCTGCACCCGCTGAGTTTCTCCAGCCTTTTGTGTCCCCAAGGAACTGCAGACGCTGGTTTACACCGAAGATAAGACACAAAATGCTGGAGTAACTCAGCCGGGACTGGCAGCACCTCTGGAGAGAAGGAACGGGTGACAATAGACAATAGGTGCAGGAGGAGGCCATTCGGCCCTTCGAGGCAGCACCGCCATTCAATGTGATCATCCCCAAATCAGTACCCCGTTCCTGCCTTCTCCCCATATCCCCTGACTCCGCTATCTTTAAGAGCCCTATCTAGCTCTCTCTTGAAAGCATCCAGAGAACCGGCCTCCACCGCCCTTTGAGGGAGAGAATTCCACAGACTCACCACTCTCTGTGAGGAAAAAGTGTTTCCTCGTCTCCTTTCTAAATGGCTTACCCCTTATTCTTAAACTGTGGCCCCCTGGGTTCTGGACTCCCCCAACATCGGGAACATGTTTCCTGCCTCTAGCGTGTCCAAACCCTTAATAATCTTATATGTTTCAATGAGATCCCCTCTCATCCTTCTAACTCCAGAGTGTACAAGCCCAGCTGCTCCATTCTCTCAGCATATGACAGTCCCGCCATCCCGGGAATTAACCTGGTGAACCTACGCTGCACTCCCTCAATAGCAAGAATGTCCTTCCTCAAATGAAGGGACCAAAACTGCACACAATACTCCAGGTGTGGTCTCACTAGGGCCCTGTACAACTGCAGAAGGACCTCTTTGCTCCTATATTCAATTCCTTTTGTTATAAAACGTTTGGGGTCGAGACCCTTCTTCTGTCTTCCTTCCGTTGGCTCCATCAACACCTCACGCTGCCTCGGCAAGGCCGCAGCACACTCAAGGACCAGTCGCACCCCGGCCACTCCCTCTTCTCCCCTCTCCCATCGGGCAAGAGGTACAGAAGTGTGAAAACGAACGCACACACCTCCAGATTCAGGGACAGTTTCCTCCCAGCTGTTATCAGGCAACTGAACCATCCGTTTGTAATGGTGTTTATATTTACGTACGGTGTCTCTGGTCTGTTTGAATCGCATGCGAAACAAAGCCTCTCACTGTACCTTGCTACATGTGACAATAATAAACATAAATCCTATTACTATTTTAAACAGTCAAGGACAAAGATAGCATTGGTCAACAAAATAAGTTCATAAGTGATAGGAGCAGAATGAGGCCATTCGGCCCATCAAGTCTACTCCGCCATTCAATCATGGTTGATCTATCTCTCTCCCTCCGAACCCCATTCCCCTGCCTTCTCCCCGTAACCCCTGGCACCCGCACTAATCAAGAATCTATCTCTCTCTGCCTTAAAAATACCCACGGACTTGGCCTCCACAGCCTTCTGTGGCAAAGAATTCCACAGATTCTAAAGAAATTCCTCCTCATCTCATTTCTAAAGGAACGTCCTTTCGTCCCGAGGCCTCTGACCTCGGACGTAAGAGTCTCCCACCAGTCGAAGCATCCTCTCCACATCCACCCCATCCAGGCCTTTCACTAGGCCTCACGGGCCTGTGCCACCAAAGCGACTCTTTAGGCAGCTGCCAGGGACTAGTGTTAATGGCATTCACCTACGACACCAGGCCGCAGCCTATGGCAGGGACAACTGTCGCCACTGACACGGAAAATGTTGCGGTAATCGCCCAAAAAAAAAATCGCCTAAAAGGGACAGGCCCATAGCTATTACTATTCAGCCAGGCCTTTCACTATTCAGTACGTTTCAATGAGGTTCCACCCCCCCATCCTTCTAATCTCCAGCGAGTACAGGCCCAGCGCCGTCAAACGCTCATCATATGTTAACCCACTCATTCCTGGGATCATTCTGGTAAACCTCCTCAGATATGGGGTCCAAAATCGCTCACAGTATTCCAAAGGAGGTCCGACCAGCGCCTAAAAGGAGCCTCTCGAAATAAATGCGAGCTCGGTGAACCATGTCGCAGTGATCAGGCAGTGAGCTGATTTGAAGGCAACGCCCTCACACTGATTAAAGGCTAGAGAAGGGGAGGAGGCAGGGGAAGAAAGTTTTATTACTAGACGGACACCACCACAGCTGGGCTCTCTGTGTGAGGTGGTTTTGTGGGTTTCCTGATATGTTACACTCGAGAGAGAAATATGCTAGACTCACTGGCTGTCTTCAGTCCAAATCAAACAAGGTATCCTCTGGGGCTTCAGACCATTAAGGGTCTAGACCTCCTGTTTTTCAATAATAATCCACTTAAACAGGCCAATGGCGCTGAAGGCAGGGGGCGGGGAAGCACGTTAGGACTCGGTCAAGCCATCCCTTACCAGCAGAGTATGTCTCTACACGGCCCATAACATCTACCTTGTCACCGGCAGGCCAGAGCCACGCAAGTGTGAAGACGCACACCTCCGCATTCAGGAACGGGTTTCTTCCCAGCAGTTATCAGACAGGAGTTTTTGAGGAAACTGCAGATGCTGGAAAAATCCCTCACAACCGCAGGAGATGCTACACTTGTCGATTTACCCCCCCCCCCCCCCCCTCGACTCCATTCAAGGACCCAAGCAGTCGTTCCAGCTGCGGCCGAGGTTCACCTGCACCTCCTCCAGCCTCATCATTGCATTCGACCGAGACCGAAAATGCCCCCTGTCTTCAGTTACTCCAGCTTTTTTGTGTCTTTTCGTCGGTTTAAACCAGCATCTGCAGTTCGTAGAAACATAGAAACATAGAAAATAGGTGCAGGAGTAGGCCATTCGGCCCTTCGAGCCTGCACCGCCATTCAATATGATCATGGCTGATCATCCAACTCAGTATCCTGTACCTGCCTTCTCTCCATACCCCCTGATCCCTTTAGCCACAAGGGCCACATCCAACTCCCTCTTAAATATAGCCAATGAACTGGCCTCAACTACCTTCTGTGGCAGAGAATTCCAGAGACATCTCTCTGTGTGAAAAATGTTTTTTCCTCATCTCGGTTCCTAAGAAATTCCCCCTTATCCTTAAACTGTGACCCCATCTCGGTCCTAAAGGAATTCCCCCTTATCCTTAAACTGTGACCCCTTGTTCTGGACTTCCCCAACATCGGGAACAATCTTCCTGCATCTAACCTGTCCAACCTCTTAAGAATTTTGTAAGTTTCTATAAGATCCCCCCTCAGTCTTCTAAATTCTAGCGAGTACAAGCCGAGTCTATCCAGTCTTTCCTCATATGGAAGTCCCGCCATCCCAGGAATCAGTCTGGTGAACCTTCTCTGTACCCCCTCTATGGCAAGAATGTCCTTCCTCAGATTTGGAGACCAACACTGTACGCAATACTTCAATCCTTCCCAAACGATGTTTCGGGTCGTGAACCTTCTTCAGACCCAAAATGTTATCTGTCCTTTTGGAACGTAGAACAGCGCAGCAGAGGAATTAGACGATGCTGCCAGGGGTGGTGGTAGAGGCAGGCACACGCGATCGTGGCATTTGAGTGTCTTCTGGACAGGAACATAGATATGCAGGGACTGGATGGATAAGCAGGCAGATAAGTTTAAGAAGGAACTGCAGATGCAGAAACGATCGAAGGTGGAGAAAAATTCTGAGAAACTCGGCGGGTGAGGCAGCATCTGTGGAGCGAAGGAATGCGGGACGAGTCGTCACCCAGGTGAGACAGAGGTTAACCTGCACCTCCTCCAACCTCATCTACTGCATCCGCTGCTCTAGGTGTCAGCTGCTCTACATCGGTGAGACCAAGCACAGGCTTGGCGATCGCTTCGCCCAACACCTCCGCTCGGTTCGCACTAACCAACCTGATCTCCCGGTGGCCCAGCACTTCAGCTCCCTCTCCCGTTCCATATCCGACCTTTCTGTCCTGGGCTTCCTCCATGGCCAGAGTGAGTCCCACCGCAAATTGGAGGAGCAGCACTTCATATTTCGCTTGGGTAGTTTACACCCCAGCGGTATGAACATTGACTTCTCCAATTTCAGGTAGTCCTTGCTTTCTCCCTCCTTCCCCTCCCCTTCCCAGCTCTCCCACAGCCCACTGTCTCCGAATCTTCCTTTCTTCTTCCCCCCCTCCCCCCCCAACCCCCACATCAATCTGAAGAAGGGTCTCGACCCGAAACGTCACCTATTCCTTCGCTCCATAGATGCTGCCTCACCCGCTGAGTTTCTCCAGCATTTTTGTCTACCTGTGTGGGTTTTCTCCGGGATCTCCGGTTTCCTCCCACACTCCAAAGACGTTTGTAGGTTAATTGGCTCGGTATAAATTGTAAATTGTCCCTGGTGTGAGTGGGATAGTGTTAAATGTGCGCCGATCGCTGGTTGGAGCGGACTATTTTAGAAAATAGCGCACTTTCAATCATAGATGGACGTAACAAGCTGGAGTAACTCAGCGGGACAGGCGGCATCTCTGGAGAGAAGGAATGGGCGACGTTTCTTCAGACTCTTCAGCACCTTCAATCATGGCTGATCCACCTTACCCTCTTCAACCCCATTCTCCTGCCTTCTCCCCAGACACCCGTACCAATCAAGTATGTCTGCTTTCGAGCAGAGCTATAAGGCGTGAGGGGGGAAGGTTTAATGGAGAAGTGAAGGGCAGGTTTTAAAACACAAGAGGTGTGGGATGTGGGAGTAAACCGGAGCACCCGGAGGAAACCCACGTGGAAACAGTGGGGACTGTGCAAACTCCACACAGACAGCGCCCGAGGTCAGGATCGAACGTGGGTCTGTTGCTGAGAGGCAGTGGCCTCTACCCCTGTGACACTGTGCTGCCTTTGGAGAAGTGAGAACATCTCAGAATCCTGAGGCCTATTTGTAGAATTGATGCCTATTTGTAGACTGAATCCTACTTGGAGCATTGAGGCCCACTTGGGGAACAGAAGCCTACTAGAAAAACCAAAGCCTACTTGATCAATGAGGCCCAACTTGGGGAGCTGACGCCTACTCGGAGAAATTAGGCCTTCCTGGGGAACAGAAGCCCACTTGAAAAAAGTGAGGACTACTTGAAAAAACTGAAGACTTTCTGAAGAACTGGGAAGGTATGGTGGCACAACGGTAGAGCTACTCCCTTACAGTGCCATAGATTTGGGTTCAATCCCGACTACAGGTGCTTGTCTGTGTACAGAATATGTGTACGTTCTCCCTGTGACCTGCGTGGGTTTTCTCCTGGATCTCTGGCTTCCTCCCACACTTCAAAGACATACAGGTCTGTAGGTTAATTGGCTTACTGTAAATGTAAATTGTCCGGAGTGTGTGTAGGAGAGTGTTTATGTGCGGGGATCGCTGGTCGGCGTGGAATCGGTGGAACCGAAGGGCCTGTTTCTGCGCTGTATCTCTAAACTAAACTAAATTAAATGAGGCCTACTCTGGGAACTGAAGCCTACTTGAAGAACTGAGGCCTACTTGTAAAGCTGAAGCCTTCCTGAAGAACTGTGGCCTACTCAGGAACAGGGGCCTACCTGGGGAACTGGGGCCTACTTGAAACACTGAGGCCTACTCTGAGAACTGAGGCCTACTTTCCGGGCTGGTCTGTTTGACGTAGTGAGGCCCATTTGAAGTAGTACGGCCTACTTGTACAGGGCCTAAAACTGTGACTGCCTCTGGGCACAATATAAGCCTTAATAAAATTAAATGAAGGGGTAACGCTGCAGAAGGTGCTTTTAAAAAAAAATAAGGAAGATCAAAAACACTTAATGGTGAACAGACAGAAAAAAGGACAGTTAAGTGCCCGCCTGTTGATTGTTAAAATGGTTTGACAATTACAGAAAATAAACAAGAGGGTTAATGGGACCCTGGTGTTTATTTTGTAGGAGTGGTGTGTTAGGGGATAGAAGGTGGGGTGCCCAGACAGTAGTGGTCTAGGCACCACACCTTCACAAAGACATGTTAGCTTTGTGGAGATCAACATCTCTGAATTGTAAGGCTGAGATTGCTGGCAGAGATTAAACCAGAGCTGGAGTTCCTGGAATTTAGAAAATGGGGAGGGTAATCTGATCCAGGTGTACTTGACTTCAGTCGGGGAAGAAAATCCAAGACACGGAACCAGACTTCAGGAAAGAGAGAGAGAGAGAGAGAGAGAGAGAGAGAGAGAGAGAAGAGAGAGAGAGAAAGAGAAAGAGAGAGGGAGAGAGAGGGAGAGAGAGAGAGAAAGAGAGAGAGAGAGAGAGAGAGAGAGAGAGAAAGAGAATAAGAGAAGAGAGAGAGAGAGAGGGGGAAGAGTGAGGAGAGAGAGCGAGAAGAGAGAGAGAGAGAGAGAGATTGAGAGGGAGAGAGGGAGCGAGGGAAGAGAGAGAGAGAGAGAATGAGAGGGAGAGAGGGAGCGAGGGAACCACTACAATAGAAGTATTTGAATCACTTCCCTCTGGAAGGCGACTCCGGACTGTCAAAGCTGCCACAGCCGGACATAAAAACAGTTTTTTATCCACGAGTAGTTGCTCCACTCAATAACCAAAAATCTGTAGCCTCCATTTGATCTAGTATTTTGTTGGTTCACATGTTGACAAGCAGCATCTCTGGAGAGAAGGACTGGGTGACGTTTCAGGTGGAGACCCTTCTTCAGACTGAGAGTCAGGGGACAAGACGGGTCTCGACCCGAAACGTCACCCATGCCCTCTCTCCTCTGCCTTTCTCTCTCCATCTTCACCTCTAAGATGCTGCCTGTCCCGCTGAGTTACTCCAGCGTTTTGTGCCTACAAGAGAACATAGAATATTAACAGTACAGCAACAACAGGGGCAGGCCGTTCGGCCCACAATGTCTTTGCTGAACATGATGCCAGGTTAAACTAATCCTCTCTGCCAACACATGATCCGTATCCCTCCATTCCCTGCATCTCCACGTGCCGAACCAAAAGTCTTTTCAACCTCGCTGTTTTATCTGCCCCCACCACCCTCCCTTGCAGCACATTCCTGGCCCCCACCACCCTCTTGTGCAAAAAAAAAAAACTTACCCCCGCTCATCCCACAGAAACGTAGACAATAGGTGCAGGAGGAGGCCATTCGGCCCTTCGGAGCCAGCACCGCCGTTCATTGTGATCATGGCTGATCGTCCCCTATCAATAACCCGTGCCTGCCTTCTCCCCATATCCCTTGACTCCACCAGCCCCTAGAGCTCTATCCAACTCTCTCTTAAATCCATCCAGTGACTTGGCCTCCACTGCCCTCTGTGGCAGGGAATTCCACAAATTCACAACTCTCTGGGTGAAAAAGTTTTTTTCTCACCTCAGTCTTAAATGACCTCCCCTTTATTCTAAGACTGTGGCCCCTGGTTCTGGACTCGCCCCATATTGGGAACATTTTTCCTGCATCTGGCTTGTCCAGTCCTTTTATAATTTTATACGTTTCTATAAGATCCCCCCTCATCCTTCTAAACACAGTGAACACAAGCCTAGTCTTTTCTATCTTTCCTCGTATGACAGTCCCGCCATCCCAGGGATCGATCTGGTGAACCTACGCTGCACTGCCTCAATCACAAGGATGTCCTTCCTCAAATTAGGAGACCAAAACTGTACACTGTAAACTGTCTCCTTTAAACTTAGAACCTCCCTCGTGCTAACCAGTCAGCGGAAAGACAATACATGATTACAATTGGGCCATTTACAGTGCATATGAGGTCATAAGTGATAGTAGAATTAGGCCATTCAGCCCATCAAGTCTACTCCGCCATTCAATCATGGCTGATCTATCTCTCCCTCCTAACCCCATTCTCTGGTCACAATCCCCTTTGTATCCCCTTACATCACCTTCTATCCCCTCACAAACCACTCCTCCTAAATAAACATCAGGGTCCCATCAACCCTTTTGGTTTATTTTCTGTAATGGTCCAGCCATTTTAACAATCAATACACGGGCACTTAATTGTCCGTGTTTCACACAGAGAGTAGTGAGTCTGTGGAATTCTCAGCCTCAGAGGGCGGTGGATACTTTCAAGAGAGAGCTAGATAGGGCTCTTAAAGATAGCGGAGTCAGGGGATATGGGGAGAAGGCAGGAACGGGGTACTGATTGGGGATGATCAGCCACGATCACATTGAATGGCGGTGCTGGCTCGAAGGGCCGAGCGGCCTACTCCTGCACCTATTGCCTATTGCCTCCTGCCTTCTCTCCATAACCTCTGATATACAATAAGGGATTAACGTTTTGTGCAAGGCGTAGCCAGGATTATGATCGTGTGCTGGGTGTAAACATGAGCCTTATCCCCAGGTACAAACTCTGGAGAAACTCAGCGGGTGCAGCAGCATCTAGGGAGCGAAGGAAATAGGCAACGTTTACGGGCCGAAACCCATCTTCAGCCAGAAACGTCGCCTATTTCCTTCGCTCCATAGATGCTGCCGCACCCGCTGAGTTTCTCCAGCATTTTTGTCTGCCTTCGATTTCGCAGCATCTGCAGTTCCTTCTTGAACACTGTCCCCAGTGCGTGTAGGATAGTGTTAGCGCGCGGGGATCGCTGGTCGGCGCGGACTCGGTGGGCCGAAGGGGCTGTTTCCGCGCGGTGTTGCCAAACTGAATATGCCGGTCCCTCCACTGTCACTGACAAACAAACATGCATTGATTCCTCTGAAGATTAATTAAAGGCCGGAATAAAAACATCTGCATCCTTGAAATCAAATGATGCAATTCAGGTGGAAACAATGCAGCGTTGTCGGGAAGTCTTTAGTAATCACCTGTTTCTTACACACAACAATTAAACGAACCAACTGACAAAAAGTTCATCAACGTGTCGGGAGGAACGTGTGGGAAAGGGCTGCAGATGCTGGATTAAATCGAAGGTAGACATAAACTGCTGGAGTAAAACCCCTGTCCCACGGCACGAGTTCATTCCAAGAGCTCTCCCGAGTTTGCCCTGATTCGAACTCGGAGATTTACGGGAATTTACGGTCAACATGTTGAAAAATCTTCACGAGTCTTTCCAAACATTTACGTCCCGTTTACCCCCGGCAACTTTAATAGCGCATAACAATGTCATTTAACTTATTTATGAACAACTAATGATGAACAGATACGGTGTACCAGAACCCAACACAGTCAGTCCATGGGAAAAAAACATGTACAAATCCAGAGTCAACAAATGTACCCCATGGGTGGACAAAATCTACCCACTGGGGTTGAATTTATCTCAGGTTGGGAACCCTTGGGTTAGAGGGTGGTGAGTCTGTGGAATTCATTGCCTTCACAACAGTCATTAGCCTCCACAGGATCAATGGCACTTAATTCTTGATTAGTCCGTGTTTCACACAGAGAGTTGAGTCTTGGAATTAGTCAGTGATTAGTGTGGGTGTCAGGGGTTATGGGGAGAAGGCAGGAGAATGGGGTCAGGAGGGAGAGATAGATCAGCCATGATTGGATGGCGGAGCAGACTCGCTGGGCCGAATGGCCTAATTCTACTCCTATGAATGATGAACATATCAACTTATAGACAATAGGTGCAGGAGGAGGCCATTCGGCCCTTCGAGCCAGCACCACCATTCAATGTGATCACGGCTGATCATCCCCAATCCGTACCCCGTTCCTGCCTTCTCCCCATATCCCCTGACTCCGCTATTTTTAAGAGCCCTATCTAGCTCTCTCTTGAAAGCATCCAGAGAACCGGCCTCCACCGCCCTCCGAGGCAGTCGAAAGTGATAGGTGCATGAAAAGGCCATTTGGCCCATCAAGTCTACTCCACCATTCAATGTTGGCTGACTAAAATGCTGGTTGAAACTCCACAGACTCACAGCTCTGTGTGTGAAAATTAGAGATGTATTCTCTGTCTGAGGATAGATACAGGATAAAGGGATACAATGGGAAGACACAAAAACAACATTTGTCTTGGCCTTACAACAATGTCAATCTGTTCCCAATTTCACGCCCATTGTGTGCACAAAAGATCATCGACCTTGAGCAGAAAAAATGAGCTCCTACCTTTTGTAAACGGTATCCACCCTCCGAGAACAATGAACCACCACAAGGCCCAAAGCTTCCAGGCAGATGAGGACATCTTCCAATCCTTTAATCTTATGGGGTTTTTTCTTCCGCTCGTCACCACACACTCTTTTGTCATGCCTGGCTATTATTGCTTGCTGCAACGAATGTTAACGGATTTCCTCATTCCTCTTCAAGTCTGGAAGAAAGAAGGACAATAGGCCGTCACCACGGACCAAAGGAGAAGGGACGGCCAAGAAGCAAAGAGACGAGACGGCAGAGAGTTGGGGGCTCAGCCCAGAGCATCACAAAAAAAAACCACAGATCCTGTTGCGAGCAAGGTATATCACTCGACAAAAAACACCTAGTACGGTCATGGGCAGATTCGTGGGGTAATTCCCGGCCCCATTTCCGTAACCGGCTTCCGTCTCCGCACCAAAGATCCAATAGCAGAGCAAAGATACCAGTGCGGAGACGGAAGCCGGTTACGGAAACGTCCTCGTAAAAATGAAAGTTATTTGGTAAAAAAAACTTTCTCCTCATTTTCAGAATTTAAATTTATTAACACAAACTGTTCATGCGCAACATAGAAACATAGAAAATAGGTGCAGGAGTAGGCCATTCGGCCCTTCGAGCCTGCACCGCCATTCAATATGATCATGGCTGATCATCCAACTCAGTATCCTGTACCTGCCTTCTCTCCATACCCCCTGATCCCTTCAGCCACAAGGGCCACATCTAACTCCCTCTTAAATATAGCCAACGAACTGGCCTCAACTACCTTCTGTGGCAGAGAATTCCAGAGACTCACCACTCTCTGTGTGAAAAATGTTTTCCTCATCTGGGTCCTAAAGGAATTCCCCCTTATCCTTAGACTGTGACCCCTTGTTCTGGACCTCCCCAACATTGGGAACAATCTTCCTGCATCTAGCCTATCCAACCCCTTAAGAATTTTGTAAGTTTCTATAAGATCCCCCCTCAGTCTTCTAAATTCCAGCGAGTACAAGCTGAGTCTATCCAGTCTTTCCTCATATGAAAGTCCTGACATCCCAGGAATCAGTCTGGTGAACCTTCTCTGTACCCTCTCTATGGCAAGAATGACTTTTCTCAGATTTGGAGACCAAAACTGTACGCAATACTCCAGGTGTGGTCTCACCAAAACCCTGTACAACTGAAGTAGAACCTCCCTGCTTTTGTATTCAAATCCTTTTGCTATGAATGCTAACATACCATTCGCTTTCTTCACTGCCTGCTGCACCTGCATGCCTACTTTCAATGACTGGTGTATCATGACGCCCAGGTTTCATTGCATCTCCCCTTTTCCTAATTTGCCACCATTCAGATAATAGTCTACCCTCTTGTTTTTGCCACCAAAGTGGATAACCTCACATTTATCCACATTATACTGCATCTGCCAAACATTTGCCCACTCACCCAGTCTATCCAAGTCATCCTGCAGCCTCCAAGCATCCTCCTCACAGCTAACACTGCCCCCCAGCTTAGTGTCATCCGCAAACTTGGAGATGTTGCATTCAATTCCCTCATCCAAATCATTAATGTATATTGTAAATAGCTGGGGTCCCAGCACTGAGCCTTGCGGTACCCCACTAGTCACTGCCTGCCATTCTGAAAAGGACCCGTTTACTCCTACTCTTTGCTTCCTGTCTGCCAGCCAGTTCTCTATCCACATCAATACTGAACCCCCAATACCGTGTGCTTTAAGTTTGCATACTAATCTCTTATGTGGGACCTTGTCGAAGGCCTTCTGAAAGTCCAGATATAACACATCCACAGGTTCTCCCTTATCCACTCTACTAGTTACATCCTCGAAAAATTCTATAAGATTCGTCAGACATGATTTGCCTTTCGTAAATCCATGCTGACTTTGTCCAATGATTTCACCACTTTCCAAATGTACTGCTATCCCATCTTTAATAACTGACTTTAGCAGTTTCCCCACTACCGATGTTAGACTAACTGGTCTGTAATTCCCCGTTTTCTCTCTCCCTCCTTTTTTAAAAAGTGGGGTTACATTAGCTACCCTAAGGAACTACTCCAGATTCTAAGGAGTTTTGAAAAAATTATCACTAATGCATCCACTATTTCTGTGGCTACTTCCTTGAGTACTCTGGGATGCAGCCTATCTGGCCCTGGGGATTTATCGGCCTTTAATCCATTCAATTTACCCAACACCACTTCTCGGCTAACCTGGATTTCACTCAGTTCCTCCACCTTATTTGTCCCCCGGTCCCCTGCTATTTCCGGCAAATTATTTATGTCTTCCTTAGTGAAGACAGAACCAAAGTAGTTATTCAATTGGTCTGCCATGTCCTTGTTCCCCATGATCAATTCACCTGTTTCTAACTGCAAGGGACCTACATTTGTTTTAACTAATCTCTTTCTCTTCACATATCTATAAAAACCTTTGCAGTCAGTTTTTATGTTCCGTGCCAGTTTTCTTTCATAATCTATTTTCACTTTCCTAATTAAGCCCTTTGTCCTCCTCTGCTGGACTCTGAATTTCTCCCAGTCCTCTGGTTGGCTGCTTTTTCTGGCTAATTTGTATGCTTCATCTTTTGTTTTTATACTATCCCTGATTTCCCTCGTTATTCACGGATGCACGACCTTCCCTGATTTATTCTTTTACCAAACTGGGATGAACAATTGTTGTAGTTCATCCATGCAGTCTTTAAATATCTTCCATTGCATGTCCACCGTCAACCCTTTAAGAATCACTTGCCAGTCCATTTTGGCCAATTCACTTCTCATACCTTCAAAGTTACCTTTGTTTAAGTTCAGAACCCTTGTTTCTGACTTAATTATGTCACTCTCCATCCTAATGAAGAACTCAACCATATTATGGTCACTCTTGCCCAAGGGGCCCCACACAACAAGGCTGCTAACTAACCCTTCCTCATTACTCATACACAGTCTAGAATAGCCTGCTCTCTCGTTGGTTCCTCTACATATTGGTTTAGAAAACTATCCCGCATACATTCCAAGAAATCCTCTTCCTCAGCACCCCTGCCAATTTGATTCACCCAATCTATATGTAGATTGAACATAAAAGTCACCCATTATAACGGTTTTTACCTTGTTGCACGCATTTCTAATTTCCTGTTTGATGCCATCCCCAACTCCACTACTACTGTTAGGTTGCCTGTACACAAACTCCCACTAGCGTTTTCTGCCCCTTAGTGTTTCGCAGCTCTACCCATATCGATTCCACATCCTCCAAGCTAATGTCCTTCCTTTCTATTGCATTAATCTCCTCCTCTCACCAGCAACACACCCCACCTCCCTTTCCTTTCTGTCTATCCCCCCTGAATATTGAATATCCCTGGATGTTCAGCTCCCAGCCTTGGTCCCCCTGGAGCCATGTCTCTGTGATCCCAACTATAGCATAGTCATTAATGGCTATCTGCACCTTCAACTCATCCCACCTTATGACGAATGCTCCTTGCATTGAGACACAAAGCCTTCAGGCTTGTTTTTACAACACTCTTCCTCCTTATACAATTATGTTGACAAGTGGTCCCTTTTGATTTTTGCCCTGGAAACCCACCACCTCTTGTTCTCTGTTTATTATTTTTTTTCTTCTTCCCCCCCTACATGTTGGGTCTGAGTGCTTCCCTTCTCTGCCTCCTGCCTCAGACCCTGTCTACTGGCTTTCTCTATTTGAGTCCCTCCCCCCAACCGTTCTAGTTTAAAGTCCCCCGGTAGCCTTTGCAAATTTCCCTGCCAGGATACAGGTCTAACATTGATTACACTGCGAGTCAGGTCGGGTCGGGTTATGGAAATGGGTGAAAAAACAGGCCCACGTTCCCCTCCGTTGCGTACTACACGTGAGCCCATTGCATTTAGCAGGAGTGGTCTATCTTTGACCACACCAACCTAAGGTAGGCAAAAATGCTGGAGAAACTCAGCGGGTGAGGCAGCATCTATGGAGCGAAGGAATAGGTGATGTTTCGGGTCGAGATGCTGCCTCACCCGCTGAGTTTCTCCAGCATTTTTGTCTACCTTCGATTTTTCCAGCATCTGCATTTATTTCTTAAACATCACACAGACCAAACTCCCTTCCGTCGACTCCATCCACACCTCACGCTGCCTCGGCAAGGCCAGCAGCATCATCAAGGACCAGTCGCACCCCCGGCCACTCCCGCTTCTCCCCTCTCCCATCGGGCAAAAGGCACAGAAGTGTGAAAACGCACACCTCCAGATTCAGGGGCAGTTTCTTCCCAGCTGTTATCTACTATATACCTCATCGGTGACCCTCGGACCATCTTTGATCTGAATTTAAAGGGCCTGTCCCACTGTACGAGGTAAGTCAAGAGTTCCACCGCGTTTCCCCCGATTCAAACTCGGAGAATTATGGTAATGGCCGCTCGTAGGTACTCGGGGCTCTCGTGGGCATTGTTCAACGTTGAGAAAAACTTCCCGAGCTTCCCGCGTTCCCCGAGTACCTTTAGCGTTATGAGCCGCCAAGAGACGTCCCCGAGCTCCGACGTACCCGCTACGTACATTCTACGTACTTACCACGAGTTTGATTTTTTTTTTTTAAACTCGGGAGAGCTCTTGGGTAAACTTGTACAGTGGGACAGCCCCATAACGGCTTTACCTTGCACTGAATGTTATTCCCTGATCGTGTATCTATACACCCTAAATGGCTCGATTGTAAACATGTATTGTCTTTCCGCTGACTGGTTAGCACGCAAGGAAAAGCTTTTCACCGCACCTCAGTACACGTGACAATAAACTCAACTGAAACTGAAGGGAGTAGGTAGGTTGAACGAACAGAGTCTTTTACCCAGGTTAGGGGAAAAGGGGAGGTCCTGGATAAAGTGGATGTGGGGAGGATGTTTCCACAAGGGCGAGAGCGCAGGACTAGAGGTCACAGCCTCAGAATAGAAACATAGAAACATAGAAATTAGGTGCAGGAGTAGGCCATTCAGCCCTTCGAGCCTGCACCGCCATTCAAAATTGATCAGGCTGATCATCCAACTCAGTATCCCGTAGGCCGCAAGGGCCACATCTTCTCTAGTCTTTCTCATCTCGAAGGATTTCCCCCTTATCCTTAAGCAGTGAATCTTCTGTGTCCAAAAGAATTCTATAAGAGAGAGTATAAACCGAGTCTATCCAGTCTTTCTTCATAAGACAGTCCTGACATCACTCCCTCTATGGCAATAATGTCCTTCCTCAGGTGTGGTCTCACCAAGACCCTGTACTTAGAACCTCCCTGCTCCTGTACTCAAACCTTTTGCTGTGGCTTTCTTCACTGCCTGCTGCACCTGCATGCCTACTTTCAATGACTGGTGTACCATGACACCCAGGTCTCGCTGCATCTCCCCTTTTCCTAATCGGCCACCAATAAACGGACGTTCCTTTAGAAATTAGATGAGGAGGAATTTCTCTAGTCAGATGGTGGTGAATCTGTGAAATTCTTCGCCACAGATGGTTTTGGAGGCCAAGTCAGTGTATATATTTAAGTCGGAGATGGAATCAAGAATCTAGCTATCTCTGCCTTAACAGGGAGGAACATCCTTTAATTCTGAGGCTATGGTCCTAGACTCTCCCCCACTGGTGGAAACGTCCTCTCTGTCCAGCCCGGAATTGAAGGACATTCCTTCAGGAAGGAGATGAGGAGGAATTTCCTTAGTCAGAGGGTGGTGCATCTGTGGAATTCATCGCCACGTACTGAGGGCATAGGTTTACCATGTGAGAGAGAAGATTTAATCATCGGAACCAGAGCGGCAACCGTTCCGCTCAGGAGGGTAGACGAAAATACTGGAGAAGCTCAGCGGGTGAGGCAGAGTCTGTGGAGCGAAGGAATAGGTGACGTCTCGGGTCGAGACCCTCCATCGGACTGGCTATCACTCAGTGGGTGGTTGGTATATGGAACAAGCCAGGGCCGGGAGTTGGACTTTAGATGTGAGAGATACAGCGTGGAAACAGGACCTTCAGCCCACCTCAGTCTGCTCCGAGCAGCGATCCAGCAATATGGAGGCCAAGTCAATGGATATTTTTAATGGACAGATAGATAGATTCTTGATTTAATTGATTCTGGATTCTCTAGCGTGTCCAAGC
Source organism: Okamejei kenojei (assembly GCA_035221665.1). NCBI lineage: Eukaryota > Metazoa > Chordata > Chondrichthyes > Rajiformes > Rajidae > Okamejei > Okamejei kenojei. The sequence continues at coordinate 76,632,599 of CM069140.1, read as the reverse complement.
CCTTAATGATCTCCACCTTAAAAATATCCATTAGCTTGTCCTCCAAAGCCTTCTGAGAGCACATTGCGATTGAAGAGGAAGCCGGGACCTTCTCAGTCCCAGTCCTCGAGGTCATGTTCATGAATGATAGGAGCAGAATTAGGTCTCACTCCGCCATTCAATCGTGGCTGATCGATCTCTCCCTCCCAACCCCATTCTCCTGCCTTCTCCCCGTAACACCCTTACTAATCAAGAACCTACCTATCTCTGCCTTAAAAATACCCACTGGCTTCTGTCGCAAAGAATTCCACCACCCTCTGAAGAAAGAAATTCCTCCTCATCTCCTTTGTGGGAGGGCGTCCTTTTATTCTGAGGCTGTGGCCCTCTGGTCCTGGAGTCTCCCACTGGTGGAAACATTCTCCCCACGGCCACTCCAACCAGGCAAGAATAAGGGGTATTTAAGAAGGAACTGCAGATGCTGGAAAATCGAAGGTAGACAAAAGTGCTGGAGAAACTCAGCGGGTGCGGCAGCATCTATGGAGCGAAGGAAATAGGCAATGTTTCGGGCCGAAACCCTTCTTCAGACTGTCGGCAAGAATAAGGGGCAAGCCATTTAGTACGGAGACGAGGAAACACTATTTCACACAGAGAGTGGTGAGTCTGTGGAATTCCCTGCCTCAGAGGGCGGTGGAGGCCGGTTCTCTGGAAGCTTTCAAGAGAGAGCTAGATAGGGCTCTTAAAGATAGCGGAGTCAGGGGATGTGGGGAGAAGGCAGGAACGGGGTACTGATTGGGGATGATCAGCCGACGATCACATTGAATGGCGGTGCTGGCTCGAACGGCCGAATGGCCTACTCCTGCACCTGTTGTCTGTTGCATATTGCCTGCAGAAGCCTTGGAACCGATGTGCCTTGTGAGGGTGTCCACACACGGCCACACAGCTCCCTCCCGGCGCCAGGAGTCTCTCAAGGCTGACGGCAGAGGAGAATTTGAGAATGTGTAATTGGGGCCGGGATTTTCTTGCAAAGACTCATCCGGAAAAGCAAACAAACAAACAAGCGCGCAGGTAGCGGGCAGATCGGGTTGCCGCCAGACTGGACTGTAGGCAGATTCCTGCTAGCATTCCCGTTCCCCCCGCCGACTGCTTCAACGAGACCACCTCCGGCCTCTCTGGCAAACAATGCTCCTTGCTCTTGGCAGCGTCTCGCAAGCCCAGGGGCCGATCAGATATCAGACACGGCGACTGCTCGGGAGGTTTTCAGTGTTGCAACCGGATCCCCTCTCTGCCGCGTGCTTTCAGCGTCTCTCTGCGCCCCCCCCACCCGCACATTTCACTCCGCACCGAGATCTCTTTCTATTGTCGGGCCGTCGACCCCCTCTGGCCTCGTGTTACGGGCAAGTCAAAACAAACATAAAAGCAGGAGAGGCAAGGCCGGACAATGATCGTGAGCCTTGCCGACCAGTTTGAAAGGAAATCCTTCAGCAAGGCAAACAGGAGGAGTGAGTGTGTGTTTGCTTGTCTGACTTGACATTCTGATGTATCGAGGGGGGGGGGATGAGAACAATCCCAGGCATTCACCCACCTCTGAGCCAAGGGTCCGAGGGACCGATTGGGGTCTTGGCGGGAACATCTCCTCAGCGGGGAAATGGAGCCCACCTGGACAAGTCCGATTCCCCCAACGCTCTACATTCCGGGCGGCGGGATATCAAATATCCGGGGCGCGCGGGCACCCACGGCTGATCCTTGCAACGTGCCGGCGCTCAGACTGGGTTGCCAAAAGCCGTCTGCAACCTCATCGGTATGTGAGGGTGATCGACGGCCAGAGAGTCCAGTAGACAAGAGACAATAGGTGCAGGAGGAGGCCATTCGGCCCTTCCAGCCAGCACCGCCATTCAATGCGATCATGGCTGATCATCCCCAATCAGTTGAATAGAATCCTGTCCTATATACAACGAAATTTCGTTTGGCCAGCCCTTAAAAACCAATAAAAACATGTACATGAATGAAAAAGATGTGTTTTTTAAGTGCAGCCCCATAGTTTACTGTAGCAGACTCTTCACAGCCACTCTTCAGTCCGTGCTCTCATGACCTCCCCCCTATCCTTTTAGTAGATCTCCTCCAAGCGTGGAGTGGGGAGCCGATGATCCACTGAGCAGTCTTGATGACCCGCTCAGTTGTTTTTCTTCTCAGATGAAAGTATCCAGAGTGCAATGGTAAAAGTTTTCCAGCAGAGGTCCTCTTCAGCGTTTCTCAGCCGCTGCTGGGCCTCCACAGCCCCCCTGAGATGTGCAGTCCGGAGAAATTGAAGTTTTTGACACAGACTGATTGTAGTGTAGTCCTTGTCCACCAATTTCTGAGAGATAAAGTGTTTCCTCTTTGTCTCCGTTCTAAATGGGGAACTTACCGTGGTGGTGCCTTCTGACATACTGGGGTCTGTAGTCAAAGTCTGTGTTGCACCCCTGGGACTTGGAGTTGAATGCTTCAACAAATAGCTCCCTTTCAACATGGAGGGCAATGGGAACATGTTTCCTGTCTCTAAAGTATCCAGAGAACGGCCTCCACCACCCCCTGAGGCAGGCGAATTCCAAGCCCTTAATAATGTTTCTTAAACTATGGTTTCAAACATGAACATGATTTCCTCTCATCCTTCTAAACTCCAGAGTGTACAAGCCCAGCCGCTCCATTCTCTCAGCATATGACAGTCCCGCCATCCCGGGAATTAACCTTGTAAACCTACGCTGCACTCCCTCAATAGCAAGAATGTCCTTCCACAAATTAGGGGACCAAAACTACACACAATACTCCAGGTGTGGTCTCACTAGAAGTGCTGCAGAATTAAGAGACATTCGAGGGCAGATGGGGGTGGATGCAGATGGTCTCTTGGCCAGAGTCTGGGAATCGAGGACCAGCCTTCTGCGGCAAAGAATTCCACAGATTCACCACCCTCTGGCTGAAGAAATTCCTCCTCATCTCCTTCCTGAAAGAACGAACTTTAATTCTGAGGCTGTGACCTCTGGTCCTAGACTCTCCCACTAATGGAAACATCCTCTCCACATCCACTCTATCCAGGCCTTTCACTATTCGATAGTCTAAATGCGGCCTCACCAGACTCATCGAGGGTTGTTAATACATTATTTGTAGTGTGTGTGTGTGTGTGTGTGTGTGTGTGTGAGAGTGAGTCTGAGTGTGAGTGTGACTGTGAGCGCATCTCTGTGTGTGTGTGTGTGTGTGAGTGTGAGTGACTGTGAACGCATCCGTGTGTGTGTGTGTCTGTGTGTGAGAGTGAGAGTGTGTGTGAGTGTGATTGAGGCATTTTGTGTGTGTGTGTGTGAGTGTAAGTGTGACTGTGAACGCATCTGTGTGTGTGTGTGAGTGTGACTGTGAATGCATGTGTGTGTGTGTGTGTGTGTGTGTGTGTGTGTGTGTGTGTGTGTGTGTGTGTGTGTGTGTGTGTGAGAGTGCATGTGAGAGTGTGAGAGTGAGTGTGTTTGGGTGCCTGTGAGAGTGTGAGTGTGACTGTGACTGTGAGCGCATCCCTGTGTGTGTCTGTGTGTGTGTCTGTGTGCATGTGTCCGTGTGAGTGTTCGCGTGCGTGTGTGTGTGCGTGTGTACACAGTGCAAGGCAAACTGAATATTGATTTATTGGGATTGCTGCAAGCTTTGATTAATGCGTTGCTGAATCTGAGGCAGTCATCTGGGGCAGCAGATATTACAGTTTCAGATGTTATTGACTATATGCCACTGAGGGGTGGGCACTGGTTAGAGGGGAGGGCGTGAGGAGAGGGGTGATGAGGATTACTCTGTAATCGGATCGATTTTTATTTGGCCGTTGGTTGACATTATGAATGCAGCACATCTTGGTTTTGGGAACGGCTCCATCCAAGGCCGCGAGAAATTGCAGCGAATTGTGGACGCAGCCCAGACCGTCACACAAACCAACCTCCCTTCCATCGACTCCATCTGCACCTCACGCTGCCTCGGCAAGGCCAGCAGCATCATCAAGGACCAGTCGCACCCCGGCCACTCCCTCTTCTCCCCTCTCCCATCGGGCAAGAGGTACAGAAGTGTGAAAACGCACACACCTCCAGATTCAGGGGCAGTTTCTTCCCGGCTGTTATCAGGCAACTGAACCATCCCACCACAACCAGAGAGCGGTCCTGAACTACTATCGGACTTTACTGGCTTTACCTTACACTATCGAGGAAGTGCAGCGTTGGTTCACGAGGTTAATTGCAGGGTTGGCGGGTCAGTCGTATGTTGAGAGAATGGAGCCGCTGGGCTTGTACACTCTCGAGTTTAGAAGGATGAGAGGAGATTCGTATTGAAGGGTTTGGACACGCTAGAGGCAGGAAACATGTTCCCGATGTTGGGGGAGTCCAGAACCAGGGGCCACAGTTTAAGAATAAGGGGTAAGCCATTTAGAACGGAGACGAGGAAAATCTTTTTCTCACAGAGAGTGGTGAGTCTGTGGAATTCTCTGCCTCAGAGGCCGGTGGAGGCCGGTTCTCTGGATGCCTTTCAAGAGAGTTAGATAGAGCTTAAAGATAGTGGAGTCAGGGGATATGGGGAGAAGGCAGGAACGGGGTACTGATTGGGGATGATCAGCCATGATCACATTGAATGGCGGTGCTGGCTCGAAGGGCCGAATGGCCTACTCCTGCACCCATTGTCTATTGAGAGGTACTATCTATCTCTTTGATGACCCACAGACTATCCTTGATTGGACTTTGCTGGCTTTACCCTGCACTAAACGTTATTCCCTTAACGTGTATCTGTACACAGTAAATGGGTCGATTGTAATCGCGTATTGTCTTCCCGCTGACTGGTTAGCGCGCAGCAAAAGCTCTTCACTGTACCTCGGTATACGTGACAATAAACTAAACCGATAAGTGACATTTTGGGTTGGGATCCTTCTTCAAATTACTACCTACCAGCCTGTCCCACTGAGTTGCTCCAGCAATTTGTGCAAATCTTCAGTGCAAACCAGCATATAGAAACATAGAACATAGGTGCAGGAGGAGCCTTCGAGCCAGCACCGCCATTCATTGTGATCATGGCTGATCGTCCCCAATCAGTAACCCGTGCCTGCCTTCTCCCATATCCCTTGATTCCATTAGCCCTAAGAGCTCTATCTAACTCTCCCTTGAAAACATCCGGTGAATGGGCCTCCCATGCCTTTGTGATAGAGAATTCTACAGATTCACAACTCTCTGGGTGAAAAAGTTGTTCCTCATCTCAGTCTTAAATGGCCGAACCCTTATTCTTCAACTGTGTGACCCCTGGTTCTGGACTCCCCCAACATCGAGAATATTTTTCCCGCATCCAGCCTGTCCAATCCCTTAAGAATTTTATATGTTTCTGTAAGACCCCCCTCTCTCATCCTTCTAAATTCCAGTGAATACAAGCCCAGTCGATCCATTCTTTCATCGTATGTCAGTCCCGCCATCCCGGGAATTAACCTGGGACCACTGGAAAATTTGCACAGCTGGACCACAGGTGACATTTCAAGCCCCCTTTACTTTCTGGAACATGCACTTTCGTAGTGGCAGAATTAGGCCATTCGGCCCATCGAATCTACGGGCCGAAAACGTCACCTGTCCAAAGTTCTCCAGAGATACTGCCAGACCTGCTGATTTTGTGTTATATGTTCATATGTCATTAGAGTAGAATTAGGCCATCAAGTCTCCTCCGCCATTTAATCCGCTATCTCTCCCTCTCAACCCCATTCTCCTGCCTTCTCCCCATAATATCTGCCATCAAAATACCCATTGTCTTGGCCTCCACAGCCGTCCGTCCTCCCCATAACCTCAAGTATCTATCTCTGCCTTAAATATACCCACTGACTTGGCCTCCGAGCCTTCTGTAACAAAGAATTCCACAGATTCACCACCTTCTGACTGAAGAAATTCCTCCTCATCTCCTTCCGAAAGGAACGTCCTTTAATTCTGAGGCTGTGCCCTCTGGTCCTAGACTCTCCCACTAGTGGAAACATCCTCTCCACGTCCACTCTGTCCAAGGCCTTTCACTATTCGGTAAGTCTCAATGAACTTGAAGTTTTATTGAAGTTTCAATGATGCCCCCCCCCACCCCTCATTTTTCTAAACTCCAGCGTGTACAGGCCCAGCGCCGTCAAACGCTCATCATATTTTTTTAATCAAACTCATCCCTGGAATCATTCTGGTAAACCTCCTCTGGACCCTCTGCAGAGCCAGCGCGTCCTTCCTCAGATGTGGGGCCCAAAACTGCTCACAGCGCACAAAATGGCATCTGATCAGCGCCTTATAAAACCTCAGCGTTACGTCCCTGCTTTTATACACTGATGCCCTCTCGAAATAAACGCCAGCATTGCATTTTCCACCGATTCAACTTGGGAACTGTGATAAATGAGATGTCAAAGCAAGGCAAAAAACACCACCACAATAGCCAGACTCGGGCAGCATCTCTGGAGAGAAGGAATGGGTGGCGTTTCGGGTCGAAACCCTCCTTCAGACAATATTCACAACAATAGTTCTGTTGCCACCGTGCTGATGTTCCGGGATGGAATGCTGTCGTGTGGAGTCATTAGAATCACAGTCACAGACTGCAGATCCGAGTTCATATCTCTAAGGTGAGAGGGGCTAAAGGGCCTGTCCCACTGTACGAGCTCATCCAACGAGTTTAAAAAAAAAAAATCAAACTCGCGGCAAGCACGTAGAATGTACATAGCGGGTACGTCGGAGCTCGGGGACGTCACCTAGCGGCTCGTATCGCTAACGGCAGGTACTCGGGAAACGCGGTAAGCTCGTGAAGACGCGTGAAGATTTTTCAACAAGTTGAAAAATGTCCAGGAGAGCCCCGAGTACCGGCGAGCGGCCATTACCGTAATTCTCCGAGTTCGAATCAGGGGAGACTCGGGGAGAACTCTTGAGTTAGCTGGTACAGTGGGACAGGCCCATTAGTTTAAAGGAGGTGTGCGGGGCAAGTTAATTTTTTAACACAGAGGGCGGTGGGTGCCTGGAACGCAATGCCTGGGGTGGTGGTGGAGGCACGTACTGTAGTGGCGTCTAAGAGGCTTTTGGATAGGCAAGTGGACAGGCAAGGAATGGAGACGTGTGGGTGGTAGATAGGAGCTGGTCTTGGCACAGGTATTGTAGGGCTGAAGGGCCTGTTTTAGTGCTGCGTTGCTCAATCATGGTGACTTCCCCACCCCACCTAGTATTATCGATATCGCCCACTCACCGCGCAAAGGAACTAGTCTCCCCTCAAAGGCAGACAAAAATGCAGGAGAAACTCAGCGGGTGAGGCAGCATCTATGGAGCGAAGGAAATAGGTGACGTTCCGGGCCCGAAACGTCACCTATTTCCTTCGCTCCATAGATGCTGCCTCACCCGCTGAGTTTCTCCTGCATTTTTGGTCTACCTTCCATATTTCCAGCATCTGCAGTTCTTTCTTGAACAAGTTTTCCCTCAAAAGTCGCTGCGGAACGTTGTGTGTGTCCAGGCCCTTCTCCAGAGCCCCAAGTCCCCTCTGTCTGCACGTGACACATCTGTCCCGAACACGGCGCCAAGCTCAAGAAGGGGCAGCACGGTGGCGCAGCGGGAGAGTCACTGCCTCACGTGGACGGAGACCCGGGTTCCATCCTAACTACGGGGGCTGTCGGTACTTATCCACCCACTTACCGGCCTGGCCACGCACAGGTTTCATAGAAACACAGAAACATAGAAAATAGGTGCAGGAGTAGGCCATTCGGCCCTTCGAACCAGCACCGCCATTCAATATGATCATGGCTGATCATCCAACTCAGTATCCTGTACCTGCCTTCTCTCCATACCCCCTGATCCCTTCAGCCACAAGGGCCACATCCAACTCCCTCTTAAATATGGCCAACGAACTGGCCTCAACTACCTTCTGTGGCAGAGAATTCCACAGATTCACCACTCTCTGTGTGAAAAATTCTCATCTCGGTCCAAAAGACTTCCCCCCCCCCTTATCCTTAAACTGTGACCCCTTGTCCTGGACTTCCCCAACATCGGGAACAATCTTCCTGCATCTAAGCCTGTCCAACCTTAAGAATTTTGTAAGTCTCTTTAAGATCTCAATCAAGCGAGTCTGACCAGTCTTTCTTCATGTGGAAGTCCTGCCATCCCAGGAATCAGTCTGCTTTCACAATCGCAAATAGTCTGTCTCGGATTTCATGTGCGGGCACAAACATCTAAATGCGGGGCTGGGGGCAGGCTGCTTGGGCCCTGCCAGTTACTTAGACTGCGGTCGATCGGTCTGCGATCTCAGCCCCGCGTTCCTGAGAGACCTGGCCGACCTTTCACCTCCTTCCTTATCGAGAAACTCAATCTCTGCCTTAAAAGCATTTGAACACTCAGGTCCGACTGCCCAAAGACTTCTAAAGACTCACTGTGTGGGAAGGAACTGCAGGCGCAGGTTTAAACCGAAGATAGACGCAAAATGCTGGAGTAACTCAGCGGGACGGGAGGCATCTCCGGAGAGAAGGAGTGGGTGACGTTTCGGGTCGAGACCCTTCTTCAGATTCACGGCCATCTGACATTTTTAGTTCAAGTTTCACATTTGTTTAGTTTAGTTTAGAGATACAGCGCGGAAACAGGCCCTTCGGCCCACTGAGTCCGCGCCGACCAGCGATCCCCGCACACTAACACTATCCTACACACACACACACACTGGGGACAATTTACATTTACACCAAGCCAAATAACCTGCAAACCTGCACGTCTCTGGAGTGTGGGAAGAAACCGAAGATCTCGGAGAAAACCCACGCAGGTCGCGGGGAGAACGTACAAACTCCGCTCAGACAGCGCCCGTAGTCGGGATCGAACCCGGGTTTTTGGCGCTGTGAGGCAGCAACTCTACCGCTGCGCCAAGATATCCATGTAATTCACGAGGGAGTGCAGCGTAGGTTCACAAGGTTAATTCCCGGGATGGCAGGACTGTCATACGCTGAGAGGATGGAGCGGCTGGGCTTGTACACTCTGGAGTTTAGAAGGATGAGAGGGGAATCTCATTGAAAGATTATTAAGGGTTTGGACACAATAGAGGCAGGAAGCATGTTCCCAATGTCGGGGGAGTCCAGAACCAGGGGCCACAGTTTAAGAATAAGGGGTAAGCCATTATTAATGTAAGGGGGGACTTGATTGAGGTCTTTAAAATGATGAAAGGGATAGACAGAGTTGACGTGGATACGTTTTTCCCATTGAGGGTAGGGAAGATTCAAACAAGAGGGCATGACATGAGAATTAAGGGACAGAAGTTTCGGGGTAACGTGAGGGGGAACTTCTTTACTCAGAGGGTGGTGGCTGTGTGGAATGAGCTTCCAGCAGAAGTGGTGGAGGCAGGATCGATTTTAACATTTAAGAGTAAAGTGGATAGGTATATGGACGTGAAGGGAATGGAGGGGTATGGTCTGAGTGCAGGTAGATGGGACTAGGGGAAAACAAATGGTCGGCACGGACTGGAAGGGCCGAGAGGGCCTGTTTCCGTGCTGTAATTGTTATATGGTTATATGGTTATATTTAGAATGGGATGAGAAAACACTTTTTCTCACAGAGAGTGGTGAGTCTGTGGAATTCTCAGCCTCAGAGGGCGGTGGAGGCCGGTTCTCTGGATGCTTTCAAGAGAGAGCTAGATAGGGCTCTTAAAGATAGCGGAGTCAGGGGATATGGGGAGAAGGCAGGAACGGGGCACTGATTGGGGATGATCAGCCATGATCACATAGAAGGGCCGAATGGCCTACTCCTGCGCCTATTGTCTATTCCCTTTAGCGTGCATGTATACACTGTGGACGGCTCGTTGGTAGTCCTGCACGGCTGGTTAGAACGCCACAAAAGCTTTTAACCGCACGTCGACACACGTGACAATAAACTAAACTAAACTCTGTCCCACAACTCTGGAATTAATTTTCTAAATCTCCTCCATGAGGCTTCCTGCTTCGAGCATCCTTTACGGGAAATGTGTTCCAGATCTCCACCATGCTTGCGTGAAGAATGTTTGCCTTGAACATTCCTCTGAACCCCTGCCAAGTATCTTTGCGCCACCCCCGGTTTCAGTCTCCCTGCTCGTGGAGATGGCCCCTCCCTGCTCACCCTTCCCACTGCCTCTCCGAAGGGCGGCGCAGTGTTAAGAGTCGCTGCCGAACAGCGCCGGACACCCGGCTTCGGTCCCGCCTACGGGTGGCATCTGCACGGAGCTTGTCCGCGGGACCTCCAGTCTCCTCCCACACTCCAAAGACGTGCAGGTTTGTAGGTTGACACAAAACGCCGGAGTAACTCAGCGGGACAGGCGGCATTTCCGGAGAGAAGGAATGGGCGACATTTCGGGTCGAGACCCTTCTTCAGACCGGCATCTGCAGTTCTTTCCTACAAAGGTTTCTAGGTTAATTGGCTCGGTAAAACTGTACATTTTCCCTAGTGTGTGTAAGGATAGCATTAGTTTGCCGGGATCGCTGGGCTGAAGGGCCTGTTTCATCATTCGGCTCCAACAACTTTTGAAACATATAAGATTATTAAGGGTTTGGACAAACTCAGCGGGTTACTTTCGGGCAGACATGCTAGAGGCAGGAAACATGTTCCCAATGTTGGGGGAGTCCAGAACCAGGGACCACACAGTTTAAGAATAAGGGGACGGAGACGAGGAAACACCTTTTCTCACACAGAGTGGTGAGTCTGTGGAATTCTCTGCCTCAGAGGGCGGTGGAGGCCGGTTCTCTGGATACTTTCAAGAGCGAGCTAGACAGGGCTCTTAAAGATAGTGGAGTCAGGGGATATGGGGAGAAGGCAGGAACGGGGTACTGATTGGGGATGATCACTGTGAATGGCTTGAAGGGCCGAATGGCCTACTCCTGCACCTATTGTCCTTTTCCCAAACTGCGGCCAACTGTTACCAAGCCGGAGACAATAGACAATAGGTGCAGGAGCAGGCCATTCGGCCCTTCGAGCCGGCACCGCCATTCAATGCGAGTCCTGCCCTTTGCCCTTCTGGTCCTCATTGATTGCGGAGCAGAGAACAAAGTGGTCTCCGTGGAGCGACAAAGACAAGCACAGAGGGCGAACCGCCCAGTGTACGCCGCTCGCAGCGTGACGCTGGGAAAACCACCGCAGCTGGTTTCAGCACAGCCGGATCCCAATGGCGAAGCAGGTTCATCCGCTGCCTCAAGGCGCCAGAGATCCCGGTTCGTTCCCAACCTCGGGTGCTGACTGTGCGTGTGGAATTTCTGAGACGTTCTCCCCATGGCCGCGTGGGTTTCCTCCGGGTGCTGGGGCTTCCCTCCCATACCCTCTTCCAGCACTCTCCCCCCCCCCCCCCAACCCCCCCCCCCCAAAACCAGAATCCGTCTGAAGAGGAATCTCGACCAAAACCTCGCCTGCTCATGTTCTCCACAGATGCTGCCTGACCCGCTGAGTTACTCCAGCACTCTGTGAAACGTCACCTATCCATGTTCACAGATGTTCTCCCACAGAAACGTGCTGCCTGACCCGCTGAGTTACTCCAGCACTCTGCTTTGTAAACCGGCATCAGCAGTTCCTTGTTTCTTCAGAGATTTGCTTTATTTGGAACAGAGGAGGCTGAGGAAAGATTTAATCAAGGATTGAAAAAGGATTCATGTTTAAGAAGGAACTGCAGATGCTGGAAAATTGAAAATTCCGGAGAAAATCAGCGGGTGAGGCAGCATCGGCGGAGCGAAGGAAATAGGCAACGTTTCAGGTCGAAACCCTTCATCAAAAGGGATTCAGTTGAGGTTTAGTTTAGAGACACAGCGCGGAAACAGGCCCTTCGGCCCGCCGCGTCCGTGCTGACCAGCGATCCCCGCACGCTAGCACTGCCCTGCACAGGGACAATTTACAATCTTTATCAAAGCCAATTAACCTACTTTGGAGATTGGAGATGGGAGGAAACCGGAGCGCCCGGAGAAAAACCCACGGGGAGAACGTGCAAACTCCGTACAGACAGCACCCACAGCCAGGATGGTAGCCGGGTCTCTGGCGCTGATCGGCAGCAAATCTACCGCTGCGCCCCCGTGCCGCCCCCATTCTCCTGCCTTCTCCCCGTAACCCCCGACACCCGCACTAATCAACAATCCATCCATCTCCGCCTTAAAAACATCCACTGACTTGGCCTCCACCGCCGTCTGTGTCACAAGAGATGGGGGAGGTTTGGGGTGTTGTGGTGAGGGAAGACGAGAATGGCAATTGGTCACAGAGGCCACTCTGAACTGGTGTATACTGTATCTGGTCTTATATTCGTCACATACACCAAGGTACAGTGAAAAGGTGCGTGTGTGTGTGCGTGTACATGTGTGTGTGAGTGTACATGTGTGTGTGTGTGTGTGTGTGTGTGTGTATGTGTGTGTGTACGTGTGTGTGTGTGTGTGTGTATGTGTGTGTGTGTGTGTGTGTGTGTACATGTGTGTGTGTATGTGTGTGTGTGTACATGTGTGTGTGTATGTGTGTGTGTGTGTATGTGTGTGTGTGTGTGTACATGTGTGTGTGTATGTGTGTACATGTGTGTGTGCGTGCGCGTGTGCGTGCGCGTGTGTGTGTGTACATGTGTGTGTGTATACGTATGTGTGTGTACGTATGTGTGTGTGTGTGTGTGCATGTGTACATGTGTGTGTGTGTGTGTGTGCGCGTGTGTGTGTGTGTGTGTGCAGGTGTGTGTACGTGCGTGTGCGTGCGTGAGCATGCGCGTTAGTGAGCCTGCGTGCTTGTATGTGTGCACGCGTCTGTGCTGTGTGAGCGTGTGTCAGTGTGCGCACGGGTCCGTGTGTGTGCGTGTGTGTGTGTGGTGAGTGAGTGCGAGTGTGTCTGTGTGCGTGCGTGTGTAACCATGTGTGTGCGGGTCCGTGTGCGAGACCGTGTGTGCGTGCGTGTGCGTGCGTGCGTGTGCGGTGAGTGAGTGTGAGCGTGTGTGTGTGCGTGCGTGATGTGTGAGTGCGAGCATGAGTGTGTGTCAGTGTGCGTCTGTGTGCGTGTGTGTGTGTGTGCGTGTGTGTGTGCGTGCGTGTGCGTGCATGAGTGTGTGTCCGTGTGCGTGCATGTGTGTCCGTGTGTGTCCGTGTGCGTGCGTGGTGGGGGGGTGGGCATTGGTGTCGGCTACTCTGGCTCGCTGCGAGCTGTGAAGACCCTGCCTGTGTCGACTCTCACATGAAGACTGGCCTCTCGGGTGAAACATAATACAAAGGGGGGGGGGGTACAGTACTTGTCAAAAGGCAAAGGCTGTATTGCATTAAAATGAAATTTAAAAAACACACAGCTGCTGGAGGTTTGCAAAAGCTCCAGAAAGCCCCCAGTCCATTTCCCCACTAGCCAAAGATTAGTAATGCAAATGGATTGCAATGTGTTTGCAGATCCTCTGGTCGTGTTACAAAATGCCCACGCATGTTTAGCAGAGCGCTGAGTGCACTCGGGTAGAGAAAGGATGTTACGTAGCCAGGCACAGCAAACAAATCGTCATCCTCCAGCCCGAAACATCACCTGCGGGTTTACAGCGATGTGGGCCAAAGGCGGGCAAGTTGAGTTTAGTTCAAAGATACTCGACACGAAACGCTGGAGCAACTCAGCGGGACGGGCAGAAGGAACGGGTGACGATTCGGGTCGTGACCCTTCAGAATAGTTTAAGAGTTTTGAGATAGAGCGCGGATAAACAGGCCCTTCAGCCCACCGACTCCGCACCGACCACGCTCCCCGCGCACCAACACCACCCCACGCACACTGGGGCCACATGCTGATGCGGGTCTACGGGAAAAACGATGCAAAGTGTTGGGAGTATCGCAGCATTGCAATGAGGCTGCTAGAGTCTAGGAGCAGAGGGCACAGCCTCAGAATTAAAGGACGTACTTTTGGGAAGGAGATGAGGATGAATTTCCTTCGGCAGAGGGTGGTGAATCTGTGGAATTCTTTGCCCCAGGCAGCTGTGGAGGTCAAGTCAGTGGATGTATTTAAGGCAGAGATACTGTAGACAGATTGCCAATTAGTACGGGTGTCGGGGGTTATGGGGAGAAGGCAGGAGAATGGGGTTAGGAGGGAGAGATAGATCAGCCGTGATTGAATGGCGGGGTGGACTTGATGGGCCGAATGGCCTATTCTGCTCCTATGACTGATGATCTTATAAACAATAGACGATAGGTGCAGGAGTAGGCCATTCGGCCCTTCGATCACATTCAATGTGATCATGGCTGAGCATAATCTTAAGATTTTATGATTCCGGCAACGATATTTCCCAGTTCCTAGTTGCCATCTGGTGAAGTCATTAGTGTGGAGACTCCACCAGTGGTATGCAGTGTGAACGGAGCGTGCGGCAAGGATTGGATTTAGGGTCCAGAGGGCCTGTATACTCCCCGCTCCCTTGAAGCCCAGGGATCGTTCGTCATACTACTGTGCAACATGTCAGGAGTAATGAACTAAAAGTATGTCGGAGTATGAAGATCGGCAGCTAGCTGCCTGGAGCAACTCAGCGGGTCAGGCAGCATCCCCTGTGAAAAACAACGGGAGCGGTTCCTGGTCTCGGGTCGGGCCCCCTTCTCCCCGCATCTCCGGAGGACAATGGATAGGTGACGCGGGACAGGCACAAACGCTGGAGCATCTCAGCGGGTCAGGCAGCATCTCTGGAGGTAAGGAACAGGTGACGTTTCGGGTCGAGAGTCAGGGGAAAGGGAAATGAGAGATGTATATGGAGAGATTCAGAACAATAGACAATAGGTGCAGGAGGAGGCCATTCGGCCCTTCGAGCCAGCACCGCCATTCACTGTGATCACGGCTGATCATCCCCAACCAGTACCTCGTTCCTGCCTTCTCCCCGTATCCCCTGACTCCGCTATCTTTAAGAGCCCTATCCAGCTCTCTCTTGAAAGCATCCAGAGGACTGGCCTCCACCGCCCTTTTGAGGCAGAGAATTCCACAGACTCACAACTCTCAAATGAAAGAATGATATGCAAAAAAAAAGTAACGATGATGAAGGAAACGGGTCATTGTTCGCTGAGGTCTGGGTGACGTTTTGGGCCAGGAGGATGAAGTAGGGTCGAAACCTCACCCATTCCTTTTCTCCACAGATGCCGCCTGACCCGCTGAGTTCCTCCAGCACTTTTTAGTTTTAGTTTCTTTTGTTTTAGAGATACAGCGCGGAAACAGGCCCTTCGGCCCTCCGGGTCCGTGTCGACCGGCGATCCCCGCGCATACACACACGCACACACACACGCTGGGGACAATTTTTTACATTTACACCAAGCCAGTTAACCTACAACACTGCGCGTCTTTGGAGTGTGGGAGGAAACCGAATCTCCCGGAAAAAACCCGCGCGGGTCACGGGGAGAACGTGCAAACAGACAAGCGCCCGCAGTCGGGATCGAACCCGGGTCTCCGGCGCTGCGTTCGCTGTGAGGCGGCAACTCTACCGCCGCGCCACCGTGACCGCCCTCGTAGATTCAGCATTGCCACGTGTTCCTCCGGCGCACAGTGAGAAATGTTGCTTTGTCAGCCTTCCAATCTGATCAGATCGCACGATACATAAATACAAGCACAACTGGCAGAACAAAGGGGAAGGTAGAGAGAGCGCTGAATACAGAATTACATCCACGCCGACATTCAATTATGTCTGATCCATCTCTCCCTCCGAACCCCATTCTCCTGCCTTCTCCACTTAAACCCTGACACCCGTACTAGTCAAGAATCTATCTCTCTCCACCTTAAACATACCCACTGACTTGGCCTCCACAGCCCTCTGTGGCAAAGAATTCCGCAGATTCACCGCCCTCTAACCAAAGAAAATCCGTCCTATGAGGAACGTCTTTGAATTGTGAGGCAATGACCTCTGGGCCTAGACTAGTGGGAACATCCTCTCCACATCCACACAAGAGCCAGGACTTTCACTATTTGGTAAGTTTCAATGAGGACCCCCCCCCCCCCCTCCCCCTCCCCCTCATCCTTCTCAACTCCAGCGAGAACAGGCCCGGTGCTGTCCACACGACCGTCCCACTGCTTCCTCACTTCAGGGGGCAATTATGGGGCGGGGGTGGCTAACAAATTGTCTACACCCCTCTATCTGAGCCACCATCCTGTGGTCCTCTTGCTGAAAGTGCATGGAGGAAGGCAAGATGGACAACCGAGTGTCTGGCCCGGGGAAACTCACCGTCACTGCAGGAGAGAGAGAGCTGGGAACCCAAGAGATCCTAAGGCCAGGCATGTTCTCATGGGAGGTCTACACAGGTCCACATTGGCCAGGTGCGGCTGGTTCAGTTCATGCCCGGGTGTTGCCAGAGAGCCTTCTCCATCTTAACACCATCTCCATCTTAACACCATCTCCATCTTAACACCATCTCCATCTTAACACTCCAGTGTGTAACATGCTGCTCCAACAAAGCTTATTGGGTCATGTTCGTGCTCCAAATGTACCTGTTAGTTAACCTTCCCCTTTGTTTATGCACCAGGCCCACAGCTTAGTAACCAGTGTGATGTCATCTTGCGGCCAAAGAGATAATTGATCATCCCCTCCCGAGCACTTCACAGGAGAACGCAAACAGCTGCAAGATCTTCACGCTGCCTCGGCAAGGCCACCAGCAGAATCAGACCAGCCTTCAAAGGTTCATCGACGATTGGAGCAGAGTTGGGCCATTCAATCATGGCTGATCTATCTCCCCCCCCCCCCCCCCCCCCCCCCCCCAAAACCCCAATCTCCTGCCCCAGACACCTGTACTAATCAAGAATCTATCTATCTCTGCCTCAAAAAAAAAAAATCTATTGGCCTCCGCAGCCTTCTGTGGCAATGAATTGAGTTAGATTGAGCTCTTAAAGATAGCGGAGTCAAGGGGTATGGGGAGAAGGCAGGAACGGGGTACTGATTGGGGATGATCAGCCATTACTTACAAAATTCTTAAGGGGTTGGACAGGCTAGATGCAGGAAGATTGTTCCCGATGTTGGGGAAGTCCAGGACAAGGGGTCACAGTTTAAGGATAAGGGGGAAGTCTTTTAGGACCGAGATGAGAAAATCGTTTTTCACACAGAGAGTGGTGAATCTGTGGAATTTTCTCTGCCACAGAAGGTAGTTGAGGCCAGTTCGTTGGCTATATTTAAGAGGGAGTTAGATGTGGCTGAAGGGATCAGGGGGTATGGAGAGAAGGCAGGTACAGGATACTGAGTTGGATGATCAGCCATGATCATATTGAATGGCGGTGCAGGCTCGAAGGGCCGAATGGCCTGCTCCTGCACCTGTTGTCTATTGTCTATAACACTTTTGGACTAACGACCATAATTTGAAAAATCAGACAACAATAGACAATAGGTGCAGGAGTAGGCCATTTGGCCCTTCGAGCCAGCACCACCATTCAATGTGATCATGGCTGATCGTCCCCAATCAGTACCCCGTTCCTGCCTTCTCCCCATATCCCCTGACTCCGCTATCTTTAAGAGCCCTATCTAGCTCTCTCTTGAAAGCGTCCGGAGAACCGGCCTCCACCGCCCTCTGAGGCAGAGAATCCCACAGACTCACAACTCTCTGTGAGAAAAAGTGTTTCCTCGTCTCCGTTCTGAATGGCCTTACCCCTTATTCTTCAACTGTGTGTGTGGCCCCCGGTTCTGGGCTCCCCCCAACATCGGGAACATGTGTTCACCTAAAGCCTTGTTGCACCCCTTTTGCACCTCACCCCGTTCCCGTCCGGCAGAAGGTACAGATTCTGGAACCGCTTCTTCTCCTCTGTTACCAGGCTTCTGAACTAGCCTTCCACATGCTAGGGGTACTGTCCGATTCACCTCTACCCCGTTGCGGACTGTGGAACTGGTGCCGCTACACTGCTGAGAGAACTATATCCTCCGCTCTGCATCTTCCCCTTTGCTCCACCAGTTGTACATGAGTTTATATTTCGGAACAGTCGATCTGATCTGTTTGAATAACATGCAGAACAAAGCCTTTCCCTGTGCTGTGGGACATGTGACAACAATAAACTTAAATTCTATTTCTATTTGAGATAGTCAGGGGCAAAGATAGCACAGGTCAACAAAAGTTCACAGCTCAGAGGTTCTAGGAGCAGAATTGGGCCCACCAAGTCTACTCCGCCAACAATCATGCCCGCTCAACCTCATTCTCCTGCCTTCTCCCCATAGCCCCCCACACCCGTACTAATTACAAATCTGTCAATCTCCGCCTTAACAATTATCCACTGACGGCCTCCACAGCCATCTGTGGCAATAAATCCCACAGATTCACCACCCTCTGAGTAGAAATTCCTCCCCATCTCCTTCCTAAAGGCGTGTCCTTTTATTCTGAGGCTGTGCCCTCTGGTCCTGGACTCTCCCACTGGTGGAAACATCCTCTCCACATCCACTCTATCCAGGCCTTTCGCTGTTCAGTGAAGTTTCAATGAGGTGTCGTCGTCCCCCCACCCCCCCATCCTAAAAACACCAGCGAGTACAGGCCCAGCGCCGTCAAACGCTCATCATAGCTTAACCCACTCCGTCCTGGGATCATTCTCGTAGACCTCCTCTGGACCCTCTCCAGCTCATGAAGTTCCAGTGGATGAGAAAGTGACCTGACATCGAACGAGTGCGAAGGGAGTGATCGATGGTTGGTGTGGGCTCAGCGGGCCGAAGGGCCTGTTTGTATGCTGTACCACTAAACCAACACTGACGTTGGGCTCAAAAGCCAGAGTTCCCTGGTTGATGCCTGCGTGAAAGATTCCTACAATACGCACCCAGATGCAACAAAACCATAACCAATATAACTATTCCCCTCCCCCCCCCCCCCCCCCCCCCCCCCCCCCACAAACAGATCTATCCGCAGAATACTCTTCTGCAGAGCTGCGATAACTCCAAATCCTTGGCAACAGGACTTTGAGCCAGCGCCAACTCCAGCAAATGTGTAGGAAGGAACTGCAGACGCTGGTTTTAACCGAAGACGCATCTTCACACAAAAAGCTGGAGTAACTCATCCGGTCAGACAGCATCTCTGGAGAGAAGGAATAGCTGACGGTTCTGGGTGGCGCCCGGAATATGCGCAGCAGAACTTGGGGCAGCGCAGCGGTAGAGTTGCTGCCTCACAGCGCAGGAGACCCGGGTTCGATCCCGACTCCGGCCGCTGTCTGTACGGAGTTTGCACGCTTCTCCCCGCGACCTGCGTGGGTTTTCTCCGAGATAGAAACATAGAAACATAGAAATTAGGTGCAGGAGTAGGCCATTCAGCCCTTCGAGCCTGCACCACCATTCAATATGATCATGGCTGATCATCCAACTCAGTATCCCGTACCTGCCTTCTCTCCATACCCTCTGATCCCCTCAGCCACAAGGGCCACATCCAACTCACTCTTAAATATAGCCAATGAACTGGCCTCAACTACCCTCTGTGGCAGAGAGTTCCAGAGACTCACCACTCTCTGTGTGAAAAAAGTCTTTCTCATCTCGGTCTTAAAGGATTTCCCCCTTATCCTGAAGCTGTGACCCCTTGTCCTGGACTTCCCCAACATCGGGAACAATCTTCCTGCATCTAGCCTGTCCAACCCCTTAAGAATTTTGTAAGTTTCTATAAGATCCCCTCTCAATCTCCTAAATTCCAGAGAGTATAAACCGAGTCTATCCAGTCTTTCTTCATAAGACAGTCCTGACATCCCAGGAATCAGTCTGGTGAACCTTCTCTGCACTCCCTCTATGGCAATAATGTCCTTCCTCAGATTTGGAGACCAAAACTGTACGCAATACTCCAGGTGTGGTCTCACCAAGACCCTGTACAACTGCAGTAGAACCTCCCTGCTCCTGTACTCAAATCCTTTTGCTATGAAAGCTAACATACCATTCGCTTTCATAGCAAAAGGATTTGAGTACATGAGATCTCCGGTTTCCTCCCACAGTCCAACGACGTGCAGGTTTGTTGGTGAATTGGCTTGGTGTAAGTGTTGAAAACGTCCCTAGTGTGTGTGTGGGGGATAGTGTCAGTGCGCGGGGATCGCTGGTCGGCGTGGACTCAGTGGGCTGAAGGGCCTGTTCCCGCGCTGTATCTCTAAACTAAACTAAACCTTGGAACCCGAGAGCTGATGTGGATGAGTGAAGAACTGTGGGCTACACAGGTCGAGATGTTGCTTTGAATAAGCGCAGCAGAACTTTAGCTGAGCTGAGCTTTGTGGCCCATGAGAGACAGACAGGGCTGGAGAAGATGGGAGCACGCTGCAACTAACACAGACACTCAACTTAGACCGGAATTAAATCCATGGAAGTAGCATTGGCCCAGGCCGGTGAATAGGGTCGCCAACTTCCTCACTCCCAAATAAGGGACAAACGGCCAAAATACGGGACCAATTCCCGACAGCAATTCGTTGACCGACTGGGCCGTGTCTGGGTGAATGATGAGTTGGCCCGGGTGCTGGACTGCACACAAAGCCCGGCCGGCGGGCCAGCTGAGGAGTTTTGGCCCGGGCCGCGCAAAGTCCGGCGCCCCGTCCAACTCGTGAACCGATGATCGGCCGTGAGAAGGAGGGGTGGTGGTGGTGTCGGCGGTCAGTGAAGGTCCGAAGGTCGGACAGCTGGCCGGGCTGCCGACCGACCGACGGGGCCACGGGCGAGGCGCTGCTGCTGCTGCTGCACTCCATGGGCTGCACTACGTCGGGACGGGTGAGGCGGGGCCGGACGCGGCGCTCCGACCCGACAGTCCCCTCGACCCGAGTAGTCGCGGTCAAATACGGGACAAGGGCAGTCCCGTACGGGACAAACCAATTTAGCCCAAAATACGGGATGTCCCGGCTAATACGGGACAGTTGGCAACACTAACGGTGAATCACATTCAACGGGAGACGGCATCTAGTTTTTTATTGTCGCTCCGTGAATCGTTTGAGCCAGTAATGGATCATTTCTGCTCCAGTGTCTCCAACAAATTCCTCCCCCCACCCCGTCACTCTCTCACTCTCCCAACCTCGAAACTCGCAAGCCTGCTCGTCTTCGGAGTGTGGGAGGAAACCAGAGCACCCGGAGAAAACCCACGCAGGTCACGGGGGGAACGTACAAACTCCGTACAGACAGCGCCCGTAGTCAGGATCGAACCCGTGTCTCTGGCGCTGTGAGGCAGCGACTCTGCCGCTGGGCCACTGTTGGGAGGTTAGTGTTCGGAGACACGAGGAGCTTCAAAGGGCACGCACTCCTGTGACTTGGCACTCCCTCCGACTGCGTAGACAGTAGACAATAGGTGCAGGAGTAGGCCATTCGGCCCTTCGAGCCAGCACCGCCATTCAATGTGATCATGGCTGATCATCCCCAATCAGTACCCCGTTCCTGCCTTCTCCCCATATCCCCTGACTCTGCTATCTTTAAGAGCCCTATCTAGCTCTCTCTTGAAAGCATCCAGAGAACCGGCCTCCACTGCCCTCTGAGGCAGAGAATTCCACAGACTCACAACTCTCTGTGAGAAAAAGTGTTTCCGCATCTCCGTTCTAAATGGCTTACCCCTTATTCTTAAACTGTGGCCCCTGGTTCTGGACTCCTCCAACATCGGGATCATGTTTCCTGCCTCTAGCGTGTCCAATCCTTTAATAATCTTATATGTTTCAATGAGATCCCCTCTCATTCTTCTAAACTCCAGAGTGTACAAGCCCAGCTGCTCCATTCTCTCAGCGTATGACAGTCCCGCCATCCCGGGAAGACTTGTGTCCAAGCGAGCTCAGGTTGAGTGGGGAAAAGAGTCTCGACCCGAAACGTCACCTGTTCCTTTTCCCCAGAGACGCTGCCTGACCCGCTGAGATACTCCAGCTTTTAAATGAAAGTGTTCAAGCTGGAGCTGACCTTGGGATGATCGAGCGTCGGTCACGACCTGAGATATACGGCTGCCCTGAGCTATTGGCGAGAGGTCGGAGCGAGGGGAAGTAAACTGACACACTCCAGTGTCTTTTGTGCGTAGGCTTGCGTTCCGATCCAGCAGCCGGCCCCCGGCGGGAGGGAACAATGGAGCATTGTTGGCTCTGCGACGGGCTCCTGGGGAGAAGAATGGCAGATCTGTGTTTTGAGGAACTCGGATGGTGAATCCTTCGTTCCTTTGGCAGAATCGCTTCCCTGATCTCGGACAAAGGCTCGCTTGAGCCCTGGACTTCCGATCGTGGAGTTCACTGAAGTCACTCTTTTAGATCATTTCACGGAGCCAGTCAGGTGGATGGCGATGTGTGCGAGGGAGGAACTGCAGATGCTGGTTTAAAGCGCAGATAGGGAGTGGAAAAGTTGAGGCGGTTGATGTTATGCAGGCAGTTAGCAATAAAGAGGTCTAGAGAGGGTAGATGGCCGTTCTGGGAGAGCCTTGTGATGTTTTCAGTTACAATAGACAATAGACAATAGGTGCAGGAGGAGGCCATTCGGCCCTTCGAGCCAGCGCCACCATTCAATGTGATCATGGGCTGATCATCCCCAATCAGTACCCCGTTCCTGCCTTCTCCCCATATCCCCTGACTCCGCTATCTTTAAGAGCCCTATCTAGCTCTCTCTTAAAAGCATCCAGAGAACCGGCCTCCACCGCCCTCTGAGGCAGAGAATTCCACAGACTCACCACTCTCTGTGAGAAAAAGTGTTTCCTCGTCTCTGTTCTAAATGACTTACCCCTTATTCTTAAACTGTGGCCCCTGGTTCTGGACTCCCCCAACATCGGGAACATGTTTCCTGCCTCTAGTGTGTCCAAACCCTTAATAATCTTATATGTTTTAATAAGATGCCCTCTCATCCTTCTAAACTCCAGAGTGTACAAGCCCAGCCGCTCCATTCTCGCAGCATGACAGTCCCGCCATCCCGGGAATTAATCTTGTAAACCTACGCTGCACTCCCTCAATAGTGAGAATGTCCTTCCTCAAATTAGGGGACCAAAACTGCACGCAATATTCCAGGTGTGGTCTCACTAGGCCTCTGTACAACTGCAGGAGGACCTCTTTACTCCTATACTCGACTCCTCTTGTTATAAAGGCCAACATGCCATTCGCTTTCTTCACTGCCTGCTGTTTCTTCCAGCCAAGCCCAACATCACAAGCCGCAAGAAAGCCTTTGAATCGAGATGTCGGAACAGAGAATTACAGATGCTGCTTTATGCCAACGATCGACACATAGTGCCGGGTTCACCTGCGCGGGTTTCCTCCGAGATCTCTGGTTTCCTCCCACACTCCAAAGACTCCCACACTCCAAGTTTGTAGGTTAATTGAACAGACACAAAGTGCTGGAGTAACTCAGCGGAACAGGCAGCATCTCGGGAGAGAATGAATAGGTGACGTTTTTTCAGGTCGAGACTCTTCCTCAGAGTTCCTCCAGCTTTTTGTGTCTATCTTCGGTTTAGACCAGCATCTGCCGTTCCTTCCTGTACATCTTGTAGGTTAATGGGCTTGATATAAATGTAAATTGCCCCTAGCTTGTGTAGGACAGTGTTAGTGTGCTGGGATGGCGGGCCAGCACCGGCTCGGTGGGCCGAAGGGCCTGTTTCCGCGTTGTAGCTCGATAACTGAAAACGAACCCAGCGGCTCAGAACATGGACAAGCGACGTAATGTGCTGGGACGAACTGCAGATGCTGGTTTAAGCTGAAGGTGAACACAAACGTGGCCTATTCCTTTTCTCCACAGATGCAGCCTGACCAGCTGATCCACATCACAGGAAATAGACTATCAACTGACTTCTATTACAAACCCACTGATTCCCACAACTTCTCGCGACACGTTTTCCAACCCCTCTTCCTGCAAAGACTCCATCCCCTATTCCCAATTCCTCCGTCTACGCCGCATCTGCTCCCAGGACGAGGTGTTCCGGACTAAAACATCCGAGATGTCCTCATTCTTTAGGGAACGGGGGTTCCTCTCTTCCATCATAGATGAGGCCCTCACTTGAGTCTCCTCGGTACCCCACAGCTCTGCCCTTGCTCCCCCTGTCATAGAAACATAGACAATAGGTGCAGGAGGAGGCCATTCGGCCCTTCGAGCCAGCACCGCCATTCATTGTGATCATGGCTGATCGTCCCCAATCAATAACCCGCGCCTGCCTTCTCCCCATATACCTTGACTCCACCAGCCCCTAGAGCTCTATCTAACTCTCTCTTAAATCCATCCAGTGACATGGCCTCCACTTGGAATTCCATAAATTCACAACTCTCTGGGTGAAAATGTTTTTTCTCACCTCAGTCTTACATGACCTCCCCTTTATTCTAAGACTGTGGCCCCTGGTTCTGGACTCACCTTCCACCCCATCAGCCGTCGCATACAACACATAATCCTCCCAAATTTCCGCGACCTCCAACGGGATCCCGCCACTAGCCACATTTTCTCATCTCCACCCCATTCCACCTTCCGCAGAGACCGTTCCCTCCGCAACTCCCTGGTTAACTCGTCCCTTCCCACCCAAACCACCCCCTCCCCAGGTACCTTCCCCTGCATCCGCAGGAGACGCCACACCTGTCCCTATACCTCCTCCCTCGTCTCTGTCCAGGGACCCCGGCAGTCCTTCCAGGTGAGGCAGAGGTTCACTTGCACCTCCTCCAACCTCATCTACTGTATCCGTTGTTCAAGATGTGGACTCTTATACATCGGCGAGACCAAGCGCAAACTGGGCGATCGTTTCGCTGAACACCTTCGCTCAGCCGGCCTGAACCTACCTGATCTCCCAGCTGCTAAACACTTTAATTCTCCTTCCCATTCCCACACTGTCCGTTCTGTCCTGGGCCTCCTCCACTGTCAGAGTGGGCTAAACACAAATTGGAGGAACAGCATCTCATATTTCGCTTGGGCAGCTTACAGCCCAGTGGTAAGAATATTAATGTCTCTAACTTCAGGTAGTCCCGGCGTTCCCTCTCTCTCTTTCCCTCCCCCACCCAAGTCCCACCAGCTTCTCGTTTTCACCCAACAAACAGCTAACAATGGCCTGTTTCCTTAATCATCGATACTTTTTAGCACATCTTTCATTCATTGTTCTTTATCTCTCCACGTCACCTTCTGTATCTCTCGTTTCCCCTTATCCCTAGCCAGTCTGAAGAAGGGCCTCGACCCGAAACCTCACCCATTCCTTCTCTCCAGAGATGCTGCCTGTCCCCCTGAGTTACTCCAGCGTTTAGTGTCTATCTTTGGTTTAAACCAGCATCTGCAGTTCCTTCTTGCACACAAGATCACAAGCTTGTTAGCCGGTGTTAACATGGAACCCCTGCTGCTGGCAACAATGCATTAATCCTCTTTCTGCTAAGTAAGAGGGTTTAATAACTCCCTTAGCAGAGAGCGGAGGCTGCACTGCAGAGAGGCGAGTCTGTGGCTTTTTACAGCTCTCTTTCCCAAGTAAAACCCCCTGTCCCACGGTACGAGTTCATTCCAAGAGTTCTCCCGAGTTTGCCGATTCGAACTCGGAGATTTACGGTAACGGCCGCTCGTCGGTACTCGGTGAATTCCACAGATTCACCACCTCTGACTAAAGAAATTCCTCATCTCCTTCCTAAAAGAACGTCCTTTAATTCTGAGGCTGTGACCTCTGGTCCTAGACTCTCCCACCAGTGGAAAACATCCTCTCCACATCCACTCTATCCAAGGCCTTACACTATTCTGTATGTTTCAATGAGATCCCCCTCCCCTCATTCTTCTAAACTCCAGCGAGTACAGGCCCAGCGCCGTCAAACGCACATCATAGGTCAACCCACTCATTCCTTCGATCATTCTTGTAAACCTCCAGAGCCAGCGCATCCTGCCTCCGATATTGTGCCCAAAATTGCTCACAATATTCCAAATATGGTCTTTCCCAGAGTCTTATAGAGCCTCAGCGTTTACATCCCTGTTTTCTGTATACAAGCCCTCTTGAAATAAATGCCAGCATTGCGTTTGCTTTCTTTTCTAGTCAAGTCAAGAGAGTTTTATTGTCACGTGTCCCAGATAGGACAATGAAATTCCGATTCTGCTTGCAGATTAACTTTGATGGGAATCATGTGTGTGAAAAAAAGTTGCCCTTCAGATCCCTCTGACCATAAACTCACGTCCTCTAGTTTTCAATTCCCCTACTCTGGGTGACAGACTCTGTACAAAGTTTACCTTATCTATTCCTCTCATGATCTTATACCGTCTACAAGATCACCTCTCGAGGGCCTGTCCCACTTGGCCATCATTCGCGTGCCATTTACGCGACCTGCTAGCGTGTGGGGTCGCGCGGGGGATGGGGCGCATGGAGTGGCGTGGAGGAGCGTGGGCTTCATCCTGCACGAAATCTCCGCGCGCCAACGGCCGTCGCGTAGCTGACGGCCAAAGTGGGACAGGCCCAAGACCCAACGTCTCGCCTCCAACAGCAGCAGAAGCGGGCAAACGATCGCCGAGCTCGGCCTGGGGCTCACGGCCGTTGCGGATCCGAATCCGGATCCGCCCCCCACTCCTACTCCCAGAGTGGGGCCAAGCCGATTGGAGATAGACACAAAATGCTGGAGTAACTCAGCGGGACCGGCAGCATCTCTGGAGAGAAGCAATGGGTGACGTTTCGGGTCAAGACTGAAGAAGAGGTCTCGACCCGAAACATCACACATTCCTTCTCTCCAGAGACGCTGCCGGTCCCGCTGAGTTACTCCTGCATTTTGTGTCTATCTTCAAATGACGCCACGCGCTGCAGACGGCTGTGTGGACTCATGATGACGCGTGCGACCATCGCAAACAATGGGAGAGGGCCCTTCATTCTCCTGCGCTTTGAGGAGTAGAGAAAGCCCTAACCTGCTCAACCTCTCCCGATAGCTCGGGCCCCTCGAGTCCTGAGCTATTAGGATCACAAGACCACAAGGTCCATCATTCTGAAAAATAACTAATACATTTCCGCAGGAAATGCCACACTTGTCGCTTTACCCCCCGCCCCTCCATCCAAGGACCCAAGCAGTCTTTCCAGGTGAGGCAGAGGTTCACCTGCACCTCCTCCAACCTCATCTATTGCATCCGCTGCTCTAGATTGTCAGCTGATCTAGATCGGTGAGACCAAGCGAAGGCTCGACGACGCTTCGCCGAACACCTCCCACTTGGTTCCGCAATTAACCAACCTGATCTCCGGTGGCTCAGCACTTAAAACTCCCCCCTCCCATTCCCGAAATCCGACCTTTCTGTCCTGGGCCTCCTCCATGGCCAGAGTGAGTCCCACCGCAAATTGGAGGAGCAGCACCTCATATTTCGCTTGGGCAGTTTACACCCCAGCGGTTATGAACATTGACTTCTCCAATTTCAGGTAGTCCCTGCTTTCTCCCTCCTTCCCCTCCCCTTCCCAGCTCTCCCACTGGCCCACTGTCTCCGCCTCTTCCTTTCTTTTTACGCCACCCCCCACATCAGTCTGAAGAAGGGACTCGACCCGAAACATCACCTATTCCTTCGCTCCACAAGATGCTGCCTCACCCGCTGAGTTTCTCCCGCATCTTTGTCTACCTTAATACATTTTATTAATCTGTTGCAAAAGTAGAGGATTACCAGAGGGCAACAGACGTTAGAGATTTAGACTTTAGAGATGCAGCGTGGAAACAGGCCCTTCGGCCATCGAGTCCTCGCCGACCAGCGATCCCCTCGTACACTAACACTATCTACACACTAGGGACAATTTAAAATTTTTCACCAAAGCCAATTAATCTATAAACCTGCCCGTCTTTGGAGTTGTGGGAGGAAACCGGAGCACCCGGAGAAAACCCACGCAGGTCACGGGGAGAGCGTGTTGCAAACTCCGTACAGACAGCACCCATTAGTGCGACTCCATCCACCCCCACACGCAGCCTCGGCAAGGCCAAGCATCATCAAGGACAGTCGCACCCTGACACTCCCTCTTCCCCTCTCCATCGGGCAAGAGGTACAGCAAACACAACCTCCAGATTCAGGGGCAGTTTCTTCCAATGTTATCAAGCAACGGAACATCCTAACAACCAGCGAGCGGTCCCGGAACTACTATCTACCTCAATGGTGACCCTCGGACTATCCTAGATCAGACTTTGCTGGCTTTACCTTGCACTAAACGTTATTCCCTTAATCTTGTGTACTGTACTCGACTGTAACTATGTGTTGTCTTTCCGTGACTGGTTAGCACGCATAAGCTTTTCACTGTACTCAGTTCCTGAAACTGAATCAGGATGAACCCGGGCAAGGCGCTGCGAGGCAAGATCCACCTCAGCGCCACCGTGCCACACGTATTCCATATCAACGCAAGAAGGTTGGATCAACGTTGTGTTGCAAAGAACTAATGACAGACACAAAAAGCTGGAGTAGCTCAGCGGGTCAGGCAGCGTCTCTGGAGAGAAGGAGTGGGTGACGTTTCGGGTCGAGACCCTTCTTCAGGCTGAACCAGTGAGAACATTCTTGACTCCTGGGATGGCAGGACTTCCATATGAAGAAAGACTGGATAGACTCGGCTTGTACTCGCTGGAATTTAGAAGATTGAGAGGGGATCTCATAGAGACTTACAAAATTCCTAAGGGGTTGGACAGGCTAGATGCAGGAAGATTGTTCCCGATGTTGGGGAAGTCCAGGACAAGGGGTCACAGTTTAAGGATAAGGGGGAAGTCTTTTAGGACCGAGATGAGAAAATCGTTTTTCACACAGAGAGTGGTGAATCTGTGGAATTCCCTGCCACAGAAGGTAGTTGAGGCCAGTTCGTTGGCTATATTTAAGAGGGAGTTGGATGTGTCCCTTGTGGTGAGGATCTGAAGGATCAATGAGTTGGATATGAGTTGGATGATCATGAATGGCGGTGCAGGCTCGAAGGGCCAAATGGCCTGCTCCTGCACCTAATTTCTATGTTTCTATGACTCTCAACTCTTGATTCCTCAGACTGAAAGTCAGGGGAGAAGAGACACAGATATATGGAAGGGCAAGGTGTGAGAACAAGAGATCAAAAAGGAGGTAGTTCAAGGAAAATGAACAATATATCATGTTATGAGAATGCAGGGTGACTTGGACAGGTTGGGGGAGTGGGCAGATGCATGGCAGATGAAGTTTAATGCGGATAAATGTGAGGTTATCCACTTTGGTAGCAAAAACAGGAAGGCAGATTACTATCTAAATGACGTCAAGTTGGGAAAAGGGGAAGTACAACGGGATCTGGGGGTCCTTGTACATCAGTCTATGAAAGTAAGCATGCAGGTACAGCAGGCAGTGAAGAAAGCGAATGGCATGTGGGCCTTTATAACAAGAGGAGTCGATATAGGAGCAGGAAGGTCTTTCTGCACCTAGTGAGACCACACTTGGAGTATTGTGTGCAGTTTTGGTCCCCTAATTTAAGGAAGGACATTCTTGTTATTGAGGGAGTGCAGCGTAGGTTCACAAGGTTAATTCCTGGGATGGCGGGACTGTCATATGCTGAGAGAATGGAGCAGCTGGGCTTGTACACTCTGGAGTTTAGAAGGATGAGAGGGAATCTCATTGAGATTATTAAGGGTTTGGACACGCTAGAGGCAGGAAACATGTTGGGAGAGTCCAGAACCAGGGTCCACAGTTGAAGAATAAGGGGCAAGCCATTTAGAACGGAGACGAGGAAACACTTTTTCACACAGAGAGTGGTGAGTCTGTGGAATTCTCTGCCTCAGTGGGCGGTGGAGGCCGATTCTCTGGATACTTTCAAGAGAGAGCTAGATAGGGCTGTTAAAGATAGCGGAGTCAGGGGATATGGGGAGAAGGCAGGAACGGGGTACTGATTGGGGATGATCAGCCATGATCACATTGAATGGCGGTGCCGGCTCGAAGGGCCGAATGGCCTCCTCCTGCACCTATTGTCTATTGAAACTAGTCGGAGAAACAGGTTGTCGGAGGTACGGAGAGAGAGACAGAGAGGAAGCTGGTTTGTTGCCCTGGTGATGGAAGGCTATGGACTGTACTCAATCCGTTCCATTCCAGCGAGTTTTATGTAATTCAGCACAACTTAATCCCCTAACGTGTAATTGGCGTGGGGAATATTCCCAGCGTGGGTTACAAAAATATCTTATGTGCAAGTTGCTGCCAAAACAGCAGGATAATTGGTCAGCTCGGCCGGGCACGACAACTCCAAAACAAAGGGCTTTCCGAAATTATCGTAAACCCACCGAGCAGGTTTTACCGCTGGTCTCCGGTTACAGGCGGTCGCCCCGGGCGACGGCTGCCAACGGACCTCACCTGAGAGAAACGAGGCTGAGTGCTGGAGCAACCGCACACGCACACACACGTGCGCGCGCGCGACGTCAGGATCGAGCTACGGGTCCCAGGCGCCGTGAGTCGGCGGCTCTAGCCGCAACGCCACGGCGCGTGTGGTCGATCCACGGGCCGCGCAGCGGTAGAGTTGCCCGCCTCACAGCGCCAACACGGCCCCGGTTTGATCCCGACAACGCGCGCTTTTGTCTGTACGGAGTCTCCCCGTCACCTGCGTGGGTTTTCTCCGGGTGCCCCGGTTTCCTCGCACACTCCAAAGACGGGCAGGTTTGTAGGTTGATTGGCCTTGGTATGAATGTAAATTGTCCCCCTAGTGTGCGTGTGGAATCCAGTTAGTCTACGTCTGAAGAAGACGTTTCCACTAGTGGGAGAGTCTGGGACCAGAGGTCACAGTCTCAGATTTAAAGGACATTGTTTTAGGAAAGGGATGAGGAGGAATTTCTTTAGTCAGAGGGTGGTGAATCTGTGGAACTCGTTGCCACAGAAGGCTGTGGAGGCCAAGTCAGTGGATATACTTAAAGCAGAAATAGACAGATTCTTGATTAGTGCGGGTGTCAGGGGTTATGGGGGGAAGGCAGGAGAATGGGGTTAGGAGGGAGAGATAGATCAGAGATGATTGAACGGAGGAATAGACTTGATGGGCCGAATGGCCTAATTCTGCTCCTAGAACTTGTAGGTTGCACTCAATAATTTCAAGTCCTTTTCCACATAAAGCCCTTCTTTTCCCCCTCAAATGCACATCGGAAGATAACAGGAGAACGGGGTTAGGAGGGAGAGATAGATCAGCCATGATTGAATGGCGGAGTAGACTCGATGGGCCGAGTGGCCTATTTCTGCTCCTTTCGCTTTTGTACAGGGATCGCTGGCTGATGCAGACCCGGTGGACGAAAGGGCCCCTTTTGTGCGCTGTATGTCCATAAAAAAATTAATTTGACCTCGGGTAGAAACAAGGAACTGCAGATGCTGGTTTACCAAGGGAACAGAGAGTGCTGGAGTAACTCAGTGGGTCAGGCTTCTGTGGAACTCACAGCGGGTCACATAACATCTCTGGAGAAAAGGGATAGGTGACGTTTCGGGTTGAGACCCGTAAGGGTCTCGACCCGAAACGTCACCTATTCCTTTTCTCCAGAGATGCTGCCCGTCTGTGGGGAACGTGGATAGGTGACGTTTCACAGAGTGCTGGAGTAACTCAGCGGGTCAGGCAGCATCTGTGGAGAACATGGATAGGTGACGTTTCGGGTCGGGACCCTTCTCCAGACTGGGCAGGGGGCAGGACAAAGTGGAAGGCGGCATGGTGGCGCAGCTGGCAGAGCCGCTATCTCGCAGCGCCAAAGACACGGGTTCGATCCTGACCTCGGGCGCTGTCTGCGTGGAGTTTGCACCGCCATTCAATGTGATCATGGCTGATCATCCCCAATCAGTTCCCCGTTCCTGCCTTCTCCCCATATCCCCTGACTCCGCTATCTTTAAGAGCCCTATCTAGCTCTCTCTTGAAAGCATCCAGAGAACCAGCCTCCACCGCCCTCTGAGGCAGAGAATTCCAAAGACTCACAACTCTCTGTGAGAAAAAGTGTTTCCGCGTCTCAATTCTAAATGGCTTGCCCCTTATTCTTAAACATAGAAACATGGAAATTAGGTGCAGGAGTAGGCCATTCGGCCCTTCGAGCCTGCACCGCCATTCAATATGATCATGGCTGATCATCCAACTCAGTATCCTGTACCTGCCTTCTCTCCAGATCCCTTCAGCCACAAAGGGCCCCTCACAATCTCCCTCTTAAATATGGCCATGGCCTCAACTACATTCTTGGCAGAGAATTCCAGGAAAAACGATTTTCTCATCTCGGTCTAAAAGACTTCCCCTTATCCTTTAAACTGCCCCTTGTCATGGACTTCCCCAACATCGGGAACAATCTTCCTGCATTTAGCCTGTCAACCCCTTAGAATTTTTGTTAAGACTCTTGAGATCCCCCTCCACCATCTTCTAATATTCCAGCGTGTACATATCAGTCTTTCTTCATATGGATCCTGCCATCCCAGGAT
Source organism: Okamejei kenojei (assembly GCA_035221665.1). Taxonomy (NCBI): domain Eukaryota; kingdom Metazoa; phylum Chordata; class Chondrichthyes; order Rajiformes; family Rajidae; genus Okamejei; species Okamejei kenojei. The sequence continues at coordinate 76,600,505 of CM069140.1, read as the reverse complement.
GACACAAAAACTGTGGCCTTGCATATAACTGTTTTGCCTTCCATATCTCCGCCCTCCCTTTCCCCGGACTCTCGTGATCGAGCCGAAACGTCCAAACCCATGCCTTGTCTCCACTGCCTGCCCCGCTGAACTCCCTGCAGCCGAGCGTAAGCCTGTTCATCCTGCATCGGAAAACCTCAAGCAAGCCTGATGGGTCTGTGCCAGCCTTTCTGTGTTAATCATGTTAAAAAATATCAATAGCCCTGTGGCAAGTTCATTCAAGCAAGGCTCTCTCGTCTTTGCCCTGATTTGATCTTCGGATTACGGTAATGGCGCGTTTCCCGCTTCTCGGGCTCCTCGTGGACAACTTGAGCGCGTCTCCCCGTGTACTGCTGCCGTTAGCGTTACGAGCCGCTAAGCGACGACCGAACAGGGCTTTTAAGTAGACGTTAGAATGCCTGTCACGCAATTTTGCGTTAGCCCGGGGAAAAAGGGTCTCGACCATTCATTCCTTCGATTTGAACAATTTTACTATAACATCACATGTCCGAATGTCAGAGCTCTCCGCTATTCAAAACTGCGGTAAGCAGGTTAGATACGTCAGAGGGTAGTCGGAGCTCGAGTAACGGCAGGCACTCGGGAAACGCGCGGTAAGCCCGTGAAGATTTTTCAACGTTGAAAATGCCACGAGAGCCCGAGTACCTCCGAGCGGCTATTTACCGTAATTCTCCGAGTTTGGGGGAAACTCGGGAGAGCTCTTGAATGAACTCGTACAGTGGGACAGGGGCTTTATATCAGTGCAGGTATTAACGTGTTACATAGATCTAACAATACATCCATAAATGCGTACATCCAGAGGACCTCAAGAAACGCTTGTGAGCAGAAATAGGTTTTAAGTCTAGACTTAAAGGAGTCGATGGAGGGGGCAGTTCTGATGAGGAGAGGGAAGCTGTTCCACAGTCGAGGTGTCGATCTTTGGTGTAAAGCAGCGTCTGCAGTTCCTTCCTGCACATGCTAAGCGCATCAACAGGACAAGCCATCTTCTCCGACATGGAAGATTATGGAAATCCTCAACGCAAGCCGAAATGACTCATTAATAATGCGGCAATGAATAATTGTGGAGATAATGAAAAAAAAAAAAAAGAGCTATTTAGCTCCAGGTTCATTTACAAATGAGTCCCCCTCCGAGAACGAGGCTCTGATTTTAAATTTTCATATTTTCCTATCGCATGTATTTGAAATGAATTCCATGATGTCGTGACGCAAATTAGTTAATGAGGTTGAATGAATTAAATCTTTTTTTTTTACAATTACAGTATCACATTCCCCTAATACAAAGAAAGATCAGAGGAAAATAAATCTCCAACTGCGCACTAACTAACTGATCTACCCATGTATGGTGCGGCTGGTTGGCGCGCTACGACAGCTCTTCACTGTACCTCGCTACACGTGACAACAAACTAGACTGAACAGAACCGCAGACACTCTTTTCAGGTGTAGGACACGCTAGAGGCAGGAAACATCTTCCCGATGTTGGGGGAGTCCAGAACCAGGGGCCACAGTTTAAGAATAAGGGGTAAGGCCATTTAGAACGGAGACGAGGAAACACTTTTTCACCCAGAGAGTGGTGAGTCTGTGGAATTCTCTGCCTCAGAGGGCGGTGGAGGCCGGTTCTCTGGATGCTTTCAAGAGAGAGCTAGATAGGGCACTTAAAAATAGCGGAGTCAGGGGATATGGGGAGAAGGGCAGGAAACGGGGTACTGATTGGGGATGATCAGCCATGATCACATTGAATGGCGAGTGCTGGCTCAAAGGGCCGAATGGCCTCCTCCTGCACCTATTGTCTAACTCTTTGCCACAGAAGGCTGCGGAGGCCAAGTCAGTGGATATTTTTTAAAGCAGAGAGAGATAGATTCTTGATGAGTGCGGGTTGTCAGGGGTTACGGGGAGAAGGCAGGAGAACGGGGCTAGGAGGGAGAGAGATAGATCAGCCATGGACGACTGGCGGGGTAGACTCATTCCGCTCCTGTCACATACGACTGAAGACTTACACAGATAGATGAGAGAGAGAGAGAGAGAGAGAGAGAGGGGGTAGGAGGGGTGAGAGGAGAAGAGAGGGAGAGAGGAGGGAGAGAGAGGGGAGAGGGGGAGAGGGGGAGGGAGAGGGAGAGGAGGGAGAGAGGGAGAGAGGGGAGATGAGGGAGAGAGGGAGGAGAGGGAGAGGGGGAGAGAGGGAAAGGGAGAGAGGAGAGAGGGAGAGATGGGGGAGAGGGAGAGGAGAGGGAAAGAGGGGAGAGGGGGAGAGGATGGGAGAGAGGGAGAGAGGGAGAGAGGGAGAGAGAGGGAGAGGGGGAGAGGGGGAGAGGGAGAGAGGGTGAGGAGAGGGGAGAGAGGGAGGAGGGAGAAGAGGGGGAGAGAGGGAGAGAGGGAGAGAGGGAGAGAGGGGAGAGGGGAGAGGGGAGAGAGGGGGAGGGGGAGGGCGACGAGAGGTGAGAGAGGGTGAGAGAGGTGACGGAGAGGGGGAGAGAGAGTGAGAGAAGAGTGAGAGAGAGAGGAGATGAGAGAGAGAGTGTGAGAGAGTGTCGATATTAGAGTGTGGAATGGTGAGCAGTTGGGAAAGAGTGGGCGGTGAGGAGAGGAGGCCTTTTTCCTTTGGTGGGGGGTTGTAGGCCTGAGATCACAGGAGGGGAAGGGCAAGGGAAAGGGAAGAGATTGAAGAATGATGTGGGGGGAACATGTATCGTGCAAGACAGTGTGTGGAATCTGGAGTGCATTACCGACAGATGTGCTGGAGAAAGGTTGCATTGCGGTCTTAAATGGATGGAGATGGATAAATATAGTCTGACAGCGTAGGAACAGGCCCTTCGGCCCAACTTGCCCATACCGGCCTACATTTCGGGTCGAGACCCTTCTTCAGCGAGAGTCAGGGGAGGAGGAGTGGGGGGGGGGAGATCGTAACCTTCACGCGGTCCGCCCTGTTTAGACGAATGCAATCAACCTGGCGTGCACGATCAAATAAGATCATAGAAACATAGAAATTAGGTGCAGGAGTAGGCCATTCGGCCCTTCGAGCCTGCACCGCCATTCAATATGATCATGGCTGATCATCCAACTCAGTATCCTGTACCTGCCTTCTCTCCATACCCCCTGATCCCTTTAGCCACAAGGGCCACATCCAACTCCCTCTTAAATATAGCCAACGAACTGGCCTCAACTACCTTCTGTGGCAGAAAATTCCACAGATTCACCACTCTCTATGTGAAAAACGATTTTCTCATCTCGGTCCTAAAAGACTTCCCCCTTATCCTTAAAACTGTGTGACCCCTTGTCCGGGACTTCCCCAACATCAGGAAACAATCTTCCTGCATCTAGCCTGTCCAACCCTTAAGAATTTTGTAAGTCTCTATAAGATCACCCCCTCAATCTTCTAAATTCCAGCGAGTACAAGCCGAGTCTATCCAGTCTTTCTTCATATGGAAGTCGTGCCATCCCAGGAATCAGTCTGGTGAACCTTCTCTGTACTCCCTCTATGGCAAGAATGTCTTTCCTCAGATTAGGAGACCAAAACTGTCCGCAATACTCCAGGTGTGGCCTCACCAAGACCCTGTACAACTGCAGTAGAACCTCCCTGCTCTTGTACTCAACTCCTTGTGCTATGAAACGGGGAGATAAGAGTCACGTTGACATATGTTCTGCACTATCAAATAGAACAAGCTGTCCTCCAGCTTTAGGCCGTGCGCGCCATACGCAAGACGAAGAGAGGGAGACACAGAGATATGGAAGGGCAAGGTGTGAAAACTGAAGATCAAAGGGGACAGTAGAATACACCATTGTTAGCCAGGAGTGTCTCTCCTGGGACCGCAGACGCTGGCTGACACCGAGGGCAGACACAAAATGCTGGAGTAACTAACTCAGCGGGTCAGGCAGCGTCTCTGGAGAGAAGGAATGGGTGACGTTTCGGATCGAGACCCTTCTTCCAACTGAGAGTCGGGGAAGAGGAAGACGCAGAGATGTGGAAGGGCGAGGTGTGAAAACTGAGATCAAAGGGGACGAAGCTGGAGGAAAATGTAGACTGGATCCTTGTTAGCGAGGGGAAGGTGACATCGAGGCGTTGAGTGAAGTTAAGGGCCTGTCCCACTTGCCGATTGTTTCGGCGATTGCCGGCGTCATTGACTGACGTATCCGGTCAGCGAAAGATTCGCGGCGTGACGCGGCGTGACGACGTACTGACGCGCGGTGTTTTTTCAAGTGTCGCAACTTTTTTTTGTCGCCGCTGGATTTTGAAATGTTCAAAATCTTTTGGCGACACCGATATAACGCCGGCAGTCAAATTGGCAAGTGGGACAGGGCCTTTACACAAAGTACATTCCTTCTGCTTTGGTAAGAGGCAGAGCAAGAAAAAACCTGCAGGTCAATCGGGACGGGGTTACAAGGAACTGCAGATGCTCAGAGTCATCGAGTCACCCAGCGACCGTCCCTTCCCCCATCGTCCCCGTCCCTGCGCAGTCACGGCTAACGCAGGACGGGGAGATGAGAGTCACGTTGACATACGTTCTGCACAAATACGCAGCAATTTCTTGTTTTTGGAAAACGCACGAGGTAAAAGGCGTTGCGGTGGCGCAGCGGTAGAGTTGCGGCCTTACAGCGCTCGCAGCGCCAGAGACACGGGTTACATCCTGACTACGGGTCCCGTCCGTACGGAGTTTGTACGTTCTCCCCGAGACCTGAGTGGGCGTTTTCCTCCCACAATCCAAAGATGCGCAGGTTTGTAGGTGAATTTGTAGGTGTGTGAGTGTGTGTGTGTGTGTGTGTGTGTGTGTGTGTGTGCGTGCGTGCGTGCGTGCGTTGTGATGTGCGTTTCTCGTGTGCGGTGTTGTGGTGAGGTTGGCGTGTGTGTGTGCGTGTGTGAGTGCTACGTGTGCGTGTGCGTGTGTGTGTGTGGTGTGTGTGTGTGTGTGTGCCGTGCGTGCGAGTGTGTGCGTGTGTGTTGAGTGTGACGGTGTGCGTGTGTGTGTGTGGTGCGTTTGTGTGTGTGTGGTGGTGTGTGTGTGCGTGTGTGAGTGCGTGCGTGAGTGTGTGCGTGGCGTGCGTGCGTGGCGTGTTGTGTGTGTGGGGGAGGGTGCGTGCTAGGTGCGTGGGTGTGTGTGTGTGCGTGTGCGTGTTGTGCGTGCGTGTGTGTGTGTGTGGTGTGCGTGGGTGGCGTGCGTGCGTGTGTGCTGGGTGTGTGTGCGTGCGTGTGTGTGTGTGCATGGGTGTGTGTGCGTGTCGTGCGTGTGTGTGTGTGTGTGTGCGTGTGTGTGCGTGGTGTGGGTGTGTGCGTGTGTCGTGCGTTGCGTGCGTGCGTGCGTGTGTGTGTGTGCATGGGTGTATGTGTGTGCGTGCGTGCGTGTGCGCGCGCGTGTGTGCGCGTGTAGTGGTGTGAGTGTGCGGGGATCGCTGGTCGGCGCGGACTCGGTGGGCCGTTTCACCGCTGCGTCTCCAAACTAAACTAACACGAGAAGGTCTAATTTGATGTCCATTTGCTACTCGGCCCTAGACGCGCTTTGAAGGAGAGAGAGCCAGCTGGAACAGTCACTGCAAACATTGCAGGGAAGTGTGAGCGGACCCAAGGCAGCCGTTCCCATCCACGGTAATGACCAGAGAGTCAAAGCTGATCACTCACTGCAAACTCATTACAGCAACACAAGCCGGCTCATCTACCCGGCCAAGCAAAACCAACGGCATAGAAACTTCACGTTTTTATTTTAGATCTTCCAACTGTGCCGTACTAAAGGGCAGAGGCACAGTTGGCTGCAAGTACGCACACCGATGTTGGGGACATTCACACGCACATGCACGCACGTACACACGCACGCAGGGGGCATACACATAAACACACACGCACGCACACTGATGCTGGGGACACACACACGCACGTGATGATGTTGGGGACATTTCCAATTCACACGCAACACGCTTACGTGATGCTGGGGACATTTACACACACACGCTGGCAACATTCTCACGCACGCACACACACCACGCACACACACTGGCGACATTCTCGCATACACACACACAGATGCTAAAGAGAAGGGTCTCTGAAGAAGGGTCTTGACCCAAAACGTAACATATTTCCTTCGCTCCACAGATGCTGCCTCACCCGCTGAGTTTCTCCAGCATTTTTGTCGACCTTCGATTTCTCCAGCATCTGCAGTTCTTTCTTAAACACACACACTTTGATGCTTGGCACATACACACACATCGAGACATATGCGTACACACTCGCGTACAAACCACACAATGATGCGGTTTTTTTGTAGGTTTGGTTTATTTTTTTTGTCACGAGTACCTAGGAACAGTAAAATGCTTTGTTTTGTATACAACCCGGTAACAGCGTAGTCACACGATGAGCTCAGCGCATTACATTCTGTTTTATAAAAGTCTGGTTTAGTTTAGAGATACAGCGCGGAAACAGGCCCTTCGGCCCACCGAGTCCTCGCTGACCAGCGACCCCCGCACACTGACACTATCCTACACACACACACACACATATATATATATACAGGGGCCAATTTACTATGACACCAAACCAATTAACCTACAAACCTGAGCGTCTTTGCATGTGTGATTTATTGGCCTAGTATGTTTTTGCAGATTTGATTTGCCAACCAGACCAGACCAGAAGAAGCAACAAGACACACAACGACGCCAAACTCAACATGAACATCCGCCACAGCGGATCCACCACGTTCCCCACTGCGATGGAACGCAATAAATAGACAATAGACAACAGGTGCAGGATGAGGCCATTCGGCCCTTCGAGCCAGCACCGCCATTCAACGTGATCATGAATGAATTAATGCGTTTATTGGCCAAGTGTTCACATACAAGGAATTTGCCTTGGTGCTCCGCCCGCAAGTGACAACGACATTGTGACAGTTAGGAATGACACAGAAAACATAATTAATAATGGCTGATCATCCACAATCAGTGCCCTGTTCCTGCCCTCTCACCATATCCCTTAACTCCGCAATCCCTAAGAGCCCTTATCTTAGATAAGAGATAAGTCTTACTTTTGCTGGAAGTTCTTATCTTTGTGTAAGTATTAGATAAGTCTTTATCTTATCGAAGATAAAGTTTTTCTTTATCTTCTGTACTCCATGCGGGGAGGGAAGGAAAAACGAGGATCCCCGGGACAAGAAAACCCACGCGGTCACGGGGAGAGGTGGAGAGGCGTACAAATCCGTACAGGCAAGCGACTAAGGTATACATGCCGCGAGAATTTATCCCGGGTCATCAATTTTAATTCCACCGTAAGCGTTCAGACCCAGGTTCCCTCGGGTGCGCTGCGAAGGCACGGCAGGCCAGCGAAACTCAATAAGAAAGTAGATGCAGGAGGAGGCCATTCGGCCCTTGGAGCCAAGCAGGCACCGCCATTCATATGTGATCGTGGCTTGCTGTTGGGTGCTGTGAATCTCTGATCATCCCCACCCAATCAGTTTTTACCCCGTTCCTGCCTTCTCCCCTTATCCCCTGAAACTCCGCTATCTTTTTAAGAGCCCTATTCTAGCTCTTCTTGGAAAGTATCCAGTGAGCCGGCCATCCACTCCAGCCCGCCCCCATCTGTGGCAGAGATTTCCACAGACCTCACAACTCTCTGTGTGAAAAAGTGTTTCCTCATCTCAGTTGTATTGGCTTACCCCGTTTTTCTTTAAACTGTGGCCCCTGGTTTCGGACTCCCCCTAACATCGGGAAATGTTTCTGCCTTGCGAGCGTGTCCAAGCCCTTATTATTCTTATTATCGTTTCATTGAGGATCACCTCCTCATCCTTTCTAAAACTCCAGGTGTACAAGCCCAGCTGCTCCATTCTCTCAGGCATATGACAGTAGTTCCGCCCATCCGGGTAGGGAATGAAGTTTAACCTTTGAACCTTCGCTTGCACTCCCTCAATCTCTACCACTGCGCACCGCCGTGCCGCCCACAAACGCCACGCATCGTGGTGTTCTGCTTGGTTCAGCTTGAGACGACGGGAGAGTGAGGAGCAGTTGGAGTATGGGGGGGGGTATTGATAGTGTTTGGATAGGTTTGTTGAATTTTGTCCGCGGCAAAAAAAGACTCGGCTCCCGACCCCCGACCCCTCTCGTCCCCCCCCGGACCACACAGACAACCAGACCAGGGAGCTTCGATATATCGAAACAGTGGGATAAAGTTATCCCTACCCCCCCCCCCCCCCACCCCCCCCCCCCCCCCCCCCCCCCCTCACCCCCCCCCCCCCCCCCCCCCCCCCCCCCCCCCCCCCACTCCCCACTCACCCCCACCCCCCCCCCCCCCCCCCCCCCCACCCCCCCCCCCCCCCACCCCCCACCCCCACAAATCACAAACTTTGAACTTAACCAGTTTCCGTGCCTGTGGCCATCAGTCGTTAATGACATTATTTCTCCCAAGTAGGCAAAAAACGTGGAGAAACTCAGGGTGTGGGCAGAACTTGAGCAACGAAATAGGCGACGTTTCGGGTCGGGGAATATGGGTCTCGACCCGAAAAGTCACTATTCCTGTCGCTCCACAGATGTGCCTCAACCCTTGAGTTTCTCCAGCATTTTTTGTTGCCTTCGATTTTTCCTGCAATCTGCAGTTCCTTCTTTAAATCTATCTTAAGGAGATTGGTTTATGTCCTAAATTTCAACCATGATGAAAAGGTTGCAACAATGAGTTACCCGATTTGGTTGTGTCGATGGATTGGATTCTGGACAAAACACTGGGGAATTCCCATTAAAGCCATGATCACATTGAATGGCGGTGCAGGCACGAAGGGCCGAATGGCCTGCTCCAGCAC
>CM069140.1:76557137-76591210 GCA_035221665.1 Okamejei kenojei | reverse complement strand
CGACACCCCGCACACTGACACTATCCACACACACACCACACACCTATATAGATATAACAGGGGCCAATTTTACTAGACAAACCAAACAATTAACCACAAACCTGAGCGTCTTTTGCATGTGAGGATTTATTGTCCTAGTATGTTTTGCAGAGTTTGATTTGCCAACCAGACCATACCCAGAAGAAGCAACAAGACACACAACGACGCCAAACTCAACATGAAACATCCCCACAGCGGATCCACCACGTTCCCCACTGCGATGGAAACGCAATAACTCGACAAAAGACAACAGGTGCAAGGATGAGGCCATTCGGACCCTTTCGAGCCAGCACCGCCATTCAACGTGCTCATGAGAATGAGATTAATTGCATTTATATGGCCACGTTATGCACATACAATGAATTTGCCTTGTGCTCCGCCCTGCAAGTGACCAACGACATTGTGACAGTTTAGGAATGACACAGAAAACATAATTAATAATGGCTGATCAACCCAACAGTGCCAGTTCCTGCCCACTCACCATATCCCTGTAACTCCGCAATCCCTAAGAGGCCCTTATCTTAAATAAGAGAAGAAGTTCTTACTTTTGTGCTGAATTCATATCTTTGATGTAAGGTCTTAGATAAGTCTTATCTTAACGAAGATCAAGTCCTATCTTCTGTTCCTCCATGCGGGAGAAACGAGGATCCATGAGACACCCACGCGGTCACGGGGAGATCGTACACACACCGTTACCTGCAAGCGACCCGCGTGCCTGGGATCGAACCCAGGTTTTCGGGCGCTGCGAGGCAAGCGACTCAATAAGAAATCGATGCAGGAGGAGGCCATTCGGACCCATCGAGCCAGCACAGCCCAATCAATTGTGATCAAGGCTTGATCATCCCAATCAGTACCTCCGATTCCTGCCATCACCCCATATCTCCCTGACCTGACTCCCGCTATCTTTAAGAGCCCTATCTAGCTCTCTCTTGAAAGTATCCAGAGAGCCGGCCTCCACCTCCCACTGTGGCAGAGAATTCCACAGACTCACAACTCTCTGTGTGAAAAAGTGTTTCCCTCATCTCCGTTCTAAATGGCTTACCCCTTATTCTTAAAACTGTGGCCCCTGGTTTCCGGACTCCCCCAACATCGGGAACATGTTTCCTGCCTCTAGCGTGTCCAAGCCCTTAATAATCTTATATGTTTCAATGAGATCCCCTCTCATCCTTCTAAACTCCAGAGTGTACAAGCCCAGCTGCTCCATTCTCTCAGCATATGACAGTCCCGCCATCCCGGGAATTAACCTTGTGAACCTTCGCTGCACTCCCTCAATCTCTACCACTGCGCCACCGTGCCGCCCACAAACGCACGCATCGGGTTCAGCTTGAGACACGGGGAGTTTGTGTGTCCGCGGCAAGACTCGGCCCGACAGACCAGGGAGCTTCGAAACAGAGGGATAAAGTTATCCCTCCCCCCCCCCCCCCCCCACAATCCACAACTCTTGACTTAACCAGTTTACGTGCCTGCTGGCATCAGTCCGTTAATGACATTATTCTCCAAGTAGGCAAAAACGCTGGAGAAACTCAGCGGGTGAGGCAGCATCTATGGAGCAAAGGAAATAGGCGACGTTTCGGGTCGGGAATATGGGTCTCGACCCGAAATGTCACCTATTCCTTCGCTCCACAGATGCTGCCTCACCCGCTGAGTTTCTCCAGCATTTTTTGTCTGCCTTCGATTTTTCCAGCATCTGCAGTTCCTTCTTAAATCTTTCTCTAAGTAAATTGGTTTATGTCCTAAATTTCAACCATGATGAAAGGTGCAACAATGAGTTACCCCAGCATGTTGTGTCGAGGATTGGACTTCTGGACAACACACCTGGGGAAAATTAACCCATTAAAGCCATGATCACATTGAATGGCGGTGCAGGCTCGAAGGGCCGAATGGCCTGCTCCAGCACCTATTTTCTATGTTTCTAAACCCCACATATCTGAAGACATCACACATACATTGACAAACATAGGACATTTTATAACTCTGCTGGATTTGCAGGAAGAAGGGAGATTGAGATAAGTAGAACGATTATAATGTCCATCACTCCGTGAACTTCGTGGGAACCACAAAGAATTTGAAACTATTTAAAAGGGCGTTCTTTTTAGAAAGGTCGTCAAGAAACTCAGCCGGTGTGGCAGCGTCTATGGAGCGAAGGAATAGGTGATGTTTCGGGTCGAAGGTGGTCTGAAGAAGGGTCTCGACCTGGAACATCACCTATTCCTACGCTCCTTAGACGCTGCCTCACCCGCTGAGTTTCTCCAGCATTTTTGTCTGCCTTCTATTTTCCAGCACTGCCAGTCTCTCTTAAACATTTCATTTTAGGAAGGAGATGAGGAGGGATTTCTTTAGTCAGAGGGTGGTGAATCTGTGGAATTCATTGCCACAGACGGCGGCTGCGGAGGCCAAGCCAGTGGATATATTTAAGGCAGAAGGAGATAGATAGATTCAGTATGGGTGTCAGGGGAGAAGGCAGGAGAATGGGGTTAGGAGGGAGATAGATCAGCCCCTGACTGAAATGTGCGGAGTATGACTTATGGCCGAATGGCCTAAAATCTACTCCGATCACATCGGGAGAGGGGGAGAGGGGGAGAGGGGGAGAGGGGGAGAGAGGGAAAGACAGAGAGAGAGGGAGAGAGAGGGAGCGATTCAAATCCCAAATCCATTAGTACATACACAATCACGGCCACCAATTTGTTCCACCTTGCTATTTTCATTCCAAACATTCCTTGCGAGTTCAGCCATCATTATAGGCTTCACCAGACTCTCTCTGTCTCTGTCTCTGTCTCTCTCTGTCTCTCTCTCTCTCTCTCTCTCTCTGTCTCTCTCTCTCTCTGTCTCTCTCTCTCTCTGTGTCTCTCTCTCTCACTCTCTACAATTCAATTCATTATAAAAAATCACGTTATTGGCATGATAAAATACATGGTTATATCGCCATATTATAAAACATAACATGCATATCTAAAATGCATAAATATAAATACAAGTGTATACAGTGCATGATAGAAATGTCCTTCTGTACATATATACACCACATCACACAGTTTCTACACACTCACAATCGCGATACACCTATAGACCTTTATTGATGCTACATGTTCTTGCAGCTGTAAGCAGTACAACAGACTAGCAGAGTTTAGCCAATTCAATATATTAATTTCTTATATCCAGTAATGCATTAGTGGTGTGCGTGCTCTCCTGTCACTCTCTGTCTGTCTCCCCTCTCTCTATCTCTCTCTCTTTCTCAATCTCTCTCAGTCTCTCGCTCTGTCGCTCCCTCTCTTTATTTTCAGTCTCTCGTCTAACTACAGTCTGTCTGTCTCTGATCTGTCTGCCTCTCTCAGTCTGGCCCTCTCAGTCTGTCCTGCCTCTCTCTGTCCAGTCCTGCCTCTACTCTGTCTGCCTGCCTCTCTCTGTACGGCTGGCCTCTCTCGTGTCGGTCTGCCTCTCATCTTCTGCCTCTGTCCTGTCTGCCTGCCTGACTCTCTCTGTCTGCCTGCCTGGCCTCTCTCTGTCCTGCCTTCCTGCCTCCTCTGTCTGCCCTTCCTGCCTCTCTCTGTCTCCTGCCTGCCTCTCTCCTCTTTCTGCCCTCTGCCTGCCTGCCTACTCCTGCCTGCCTCTCTCTGTCTGCCTCTCTCTGTCTGCCTCTCTCTGTCTGCCTCTCTCTGTCTGCCTCTCTCTTTTTTCAGTTTAGTATATTCTCACATTTACCGAGGAACAGTGAAAAGCTTTTTTGTTCTGTGCTATCCAGCCGGCGAAAATAATTTTAAAAAAGCTATTTTCCACCCATAAATTGATCACCATTTCTATTTGTTTGATCACCATTTCTAGTTTGAAAGTTGAGAACCTACAGTCTGAAGAAGGGCCTCGACCCGCAACATTCCCCATGCCTTCTCTCCAGAGATGCTGCCTGTCCCGCTGAGTTACCCCCGCATTTTGTGTCTATCTTTAGTCTAACGTAGTTCAGGCTTCAGAGCATTATAGAGATATACAGCGCGCAAACAACAGGTCCCTTCAGCCCACGGAGTCCGCGCCAACCAGCGATCCCCGCACATTCATTTTACATTTTACATTTTACACCAAGCAAATTAAGCTGCAAACCTCCACGTCTTGGGAGTGTGGGGGGAAACCGGAGATCTCGGAGAAAATGTGGACTTTTTTTCCGCCCAGAGATGCTGTCCGACCGGCTGAGTTACTCCGACAAGTTGCGTCTGCCTGCGTCAATAGGAGGCAGTGAAGAAAGCCAACGGCATGTTGGCCTTTATAACAAGAGGAAACGAGTAGAGGAGCAAAAAAACAAAAAGATGTCCTTCTGCAATTGTAACAGAGCCCTAGTGAGACCACACCTGGAGTATTGTGTGCAGTTTTGGTCCCCTGATTTGAGGAAGGACATTCTTGCTATTGAGGGAGTGCAGCGTAGGTTCACCAGGTTAATTCCCGGGATGGCGGGACTGTCATATGCTGAGAGATTGGAGCGGCTGGGCTTGTACACTCTGGAGTTTAGAAGGATGAAAGGATATCTCATTGAAACATATAAGAACTATTAAGGGTTTGGACACCTAAGAGCAGGAAACATGTCCCCATGTTGGGGAGTCCAGAACCAGGGGGCCACATATTAAGAATAAGGGGTAAGGCCATTTAAAGAACGGAGACAGGAAACCTTTTTTCACACCGAGAGTTGGTGAGTCAGTGGAATTCTCTGCCTCAAGAGAGGCGTGGAGGCCTGTTTTCTCTGGATACTTTCAGTGAGAGCTAGATAGGGCTCTTAAAGATTGCGTGAGTCAGGGTATAGGGGAGAAGGCGGAACGGGGTACTGATTGGGTGGAGAGATTGGCAACCCTCACGTGGGTCCGCCCCGTTTTGACTAACGCAAACAACCCGGCGGTGCACGATCCATGAAGATCAAATAGAACAAGTTGTCCAAACTTTTAGACCATGCACGCCACAAAACGCAAGAGGAAGAATGGTAATGATTGGATGATCAGCCGTGATCATATTGAATGGCGGTGCTGGCTCAAAGGGCCAAATGGCCTCCTCCTGCACCTATTGTCTATTGTCTATAATAGGAACAACCCTCTATCGCAGAAGCGAAAGCTCTCTGCTGGTGTTTAGCCGGCAGGCACGAATTAGATAGAGCACGCAGCTCTCTGGCTCAGTAATTCAATGTTCATTCCTCTAACAGCATTGTTCACTCGCCCGGTATTAATGCAAATGGAATCCAGCAGCGGCTCGGTGTCAGCACCCGACGGGTCCACAGCAACTCACCAGGGCCCCCCCCCCGGAAACGAAAGGGGAAAGGAAATAGCCCGCTACTAACAAAACAGTTCAACACCGCGCAGCTTCGCATCCGATACCCACCTCTACTGCCGTCACTTCACTCGCATTCACCTCGCAACTGCCCCCCAAAATAGTGGACGTCGACTGGCCAGAGCGGTTGCATGACCATTCTCTGCTACTTCTGGCTTTGGAGCTAGGAGTTAACCTGACTGGCTCACATTGAGTTTGATCGTGTTCCCTCAACAGACGGGGAGAGAGGGGGAGGGGGTGGGGAGGAGGGGGTGGGGGAGGGGAGAGGATTTGGAGGGGGTATAGAGAGTGGAGGGGGGGAAAGAGGGAACGGGGGGAAAAGAGGGAGGGAGGGTGGAAGAAGGAGGGGGGAGAGAAGGGAGGGGGAGAGAGGGAGGGGGAGAGAGGGAGGGGGAGAGAGGGAGGGGGGAGGAGGGGGGAGGGGGAGAGAGGGGAGGGGAACAGAGGAGGGGACAGAGGGAGGGGGACAGAGGGAGGGGACAGAGGGAGGGGGGACAGAGAGGGAGGGGGGACAGAGGCAGGGGGACAGAGGGGCAGGGGACAGAGGGAGGGGGACAGAGGGAGGGAGGGAGGAGGGGGGGGGAGAGATGGGGGAGTGTGGGGAGAGGGGGAGGAGGGGAGAGGAGGAGGGGGAACGGGGCAAAAACATAAATTATTGGGGATTCCCTCATCCATACTCCCACACAGCGGGCGAATGCTGCTTGATGCGAGGGACTCAGGAGTTCAGGTCCAGAGATATACAGTGTGGAAACAGGCCCTTCGGCCCACAGAGTCCGCGACCTAACGCTACCCTCCCCACACTAAGGACAATTTACAATCACACCGAGCCAATTAGCCTACAAAACCTGTGCGCCTTTGGAGTGTGGGAAGGAAACCGAAGATCCTGGGGGAAGCCCACGCAGGTGATGGGGAGAGCGTGCAAACTCCATACAGACAGTGCCCGCGGTCGGGGTCGAACCCTGGCTTGCCGCGAGGCAGCAACTCATAACACAAGTACTCGGAGCAGAATTAGGCCATTCGGCCCATCAAGTCTACTCCCCCATTCGACCAAGGCCGATCTATCTCTCCCTCCCAACCCCGTTCTCCTGCCTTCTCCGCACAACCCCTGACACCCGCACTAATCAACTCTCCCGCTTCGCCACCGCGTCACCTGGTCTTGCCGTGTTCGCATAAAACCGTCAGGGTTGGTGATGGAATCAGGTAGAGATGGGGTGCTTGGAGGGGCCTGTCCCACTTTCACAACCCAATTCACGACCTCTGCCGCGTTTGCCCTCGACTCATACTCGCAGCGTGGTCGTCACGAGCCAGTAGGGGTCGGAGGTAGCTCGTAGCCGGCTGCGATGCTAGTCATAGACACTCGTGGCATCAAGTCGGTCGGGGCATTTTTTCTATCCTAATGAAAAATGTCCACGAGTAAAAAAAGGTTGTGATAGTGGGACAGGCCCTTTAGGGAAGTCCCCTGTGGGCCGGTCTGTTTTTATTCTCTATAACTCCATGAATCATGGCAAAAATAAATAAACAGCAGGGGAAAAGTATTTGGTTCCTCGTATCAAACATATTTAGATCCTTCGGGGCTGAGCTGATGATTTGTGTAGGTTCCGGTCGACGTTTATTGCTGTCACATGTAGCAGGTACAATGAGAAGCCTTGTTCCACCCGCTGTCCAAACAGATCAGATATAACACGCACACACACACGCACCACACACACGCGCACGCACACACGCACGCACACACGGCCACCACACACACACAACGCGCACACACACACACACACGCACGCACACACACAACGGCACACACACGACACACACACACACAACACGCACACACACACACACACACCCCACACACACACACGCACGCACACACACACACACACGCACACACACACAACACGCACACACACGCACACACGCACACACACACACACACACCACAGCACACACACACACGCACAACACACACGCACACACACACACACACCACACCCACACACACAACACAACGCACACACGCCACACACACACACACACACACACACACACGCACACACACACGCACGCAGGCACAAACACACGCACACACACACGCACACACACACACACACGCACACACATGCACACGCACGCACACACCGCACACACACACACGCACCACACACGCACACACACACACACGCACACACACAGGCACGCGCACACACACGCGCGCACACACACACCACACACGCCACACACACACGCACACCACGCACACACACACACGCACACACACACACGCACACGCACACACACACACACACACACACAAAAAAATCAGGTCAAACTCACACACAATGGCTCGAGCAAAAGGGGAAGATACCGAGTGCAGGATGCACTCCTCAGCATTGTAGCGCATCAGTTCCACACACAGAGCCCAATGTTCCCAACGGGGTAGCGGTTAACTTTAGTTTTGTTTCTTTTAGTTCAGAGATACAGCGCGGAAACAGGTATTTCCATCGAGTCCGCGCCGACCGGCCACCATCTCACACACTAACACGTATCCCACACACACCAGGAACAATGTTATACCCACACCAAGCCCCATTAACCTACAAGTCGTAGAAACATATAGAAACATAGAACATAGGTGCAGGAGGAGGCCATTCGGCCCTTCAAGCCAGCACCGCCATTCATTGTGATCATGGCTGATCGTCCCCAATCAATAACCCGTGCCTGCCTTCTCCCCATATCCCCTGACTCCACCAGCCCCTAGAGCTCTATCTAACTCTCTCTTAAATCCATCCAGTGACTTGGCCTCCACTGCCCTCTGTGGCAGGGAATTCCATAAATTCACAACTCTCTGGGTCTTTGGAGTGTGGGAGGAAACCAAAGATCTCGGAGAAAACCCACGCGGGTCACTGGGATGAACGTACAAACTCTGCACAGACTGCCCCCCGAAGTCGGGGTCAACCCCGGGTCCCCAGAGCTAAAAGTGCCATAAGGCAGCGACTTGCTATTGAGGGAGTGCAGCGAAGGTTCACCAGGTTAATTCCCGGGATGGCGGGACTGTCATACGCTGAGAGAATGGAGCAGCTGGGCTTGTACACTCTGGAGTTTAGAAGGATGAGAGGGGATCTTATTGAAACATATAAGATTATTAAGGGTTTGGACACGCTAGAGGCAGGAAACATGTTCCCGATGTTGGGGGAGTCCAGAACCAGGGGCCACAGTTTAAGAATAAGGGCTAAGCCATTTAGAACGGAGACGAGGAAACACTTTTTCTCACAGAGAGTGGTGAGTCTGTGGAATTCTCTGCCTCAGAGGGCGGTGGAGGCCGGTTCTCTGGATGCTTTCAAGAGAGAGCTAGATAGGGCTCTTAAAGATAGCGGAGTCAGGGGATATGGGGAGAAGGCAGGAACGGGGAACTGATTGGGGATGATCAGCCGTGATCACATTGAATGGCGGCGCTGGCTCGAAGGGCCGAATGGCCTACTCCTGCACCTATTGTCTATTGTCACTCGAGGGTACACAAAAGGCTGGAGGAACTCAGCGGGTGCAGCAGCATCTAAGGAGCGAAGGAGATAGGCGACGTTTCGGGTCGAGACCCTTCTTCAGACTGGTCAGGGATCAGGGAAACGAGAGATATAGACGGTGATGTGGAGAGAGAGTTCACAGGGGGGGAGCAGTTAGAGAGGAGGTTGTGAAACTGTCTCCGTAGGGAGGAGGAGAACGTCTTCAAAGTAGGCGTACCTTGCGGAGATATCGCAGTGGAGTCACTCATCCTTTTTCTCCAGAGCTACTCAAGCACTTTGTGTCTATCTCACATTTCTTTATCTGGAGACAAGACACAAAAAGCTGGGGTAACTCAGCGGGACAGGCAGCATGTCCGGAGAGAAGGAACGGGCGACGTCTCAGCTCGAGACCCTTCTTCGGACCTGAAACATCACCCGTCCCTTCTCTCCGGAGGAGATGCAGCTTTCCCCGCTGAGTTACTCCAGCATCCCGTGCCGAACCTAAGTTCAAAACTAGCATCTGCAGTTCCTCTCCGACTCAAGCAAAGGAGTTGGGGCAAAGGGGGAGATACAGAGTGCAGAATATAGCTCTCAGCATTGTAGCGCACCAGTTCCACAGAAGTGAGTTTAGCGATCACTCGATTCACATTGTACGAGGAGAGTCAGATCCAATATCTTCTGATTTGCCCCCCCCCACCCCCCTAATGGTTCGACACATCCCTCGGGGGAGACAATAACAACCCCATAAATGCAAGCGCTGCAGCCCCCATCCCACAAATCCATCCTCGCCATCTCTCGTAATCACATTAAGCCTGTGATGGATTTGTCCACTGTCTCGTCTCTCTCTCCCGCCGTCGCGAGCGAATTCCTCGGAAGTAAAAAAAATGAATACATCCGACTTCAAGAGGACTCGGGGAGACCGCAGGCTCGATCGCTCGACCGCCCCTTCCCCCACCTCCGCCTCCTCCCCTCTCACCCTTCCCCCTTAAGAGGCCAGACGTCTACAGTCTGGCCCAGGCACTCGATAAACCTGCCTCTGTGTCGCCAGTCTGACCTGTTTAGGCGTTAGTGCGTCTGAGGGCACAACCTGCCGACATGTGCCCCCCCCCCCCCCAACCCCCTGGAGGCCACACGTTGAATCCATAAACACTACTTTATCTGGAGACAAGACACAAAGAGCTGCAGTAACTCAGCGGGACAGGCAGCGTCTCCGGAGAGAAGGAACGGGCGCCTCTCAGGTCGGGACCCTTCTTCGGACCCGAAACGTCACCCATTCCTTCTCTCCGGGGGAGATGCAGCTTTCCCCGCTGAGTTACTCCAGAGGGTCACGAGGGAGTCTGCACCTTCTCCCCGTGACCCGCGTGGGGTTTCCTCCGAGATCTCCGGGTTTGTAGGTTAATCGGCCCGGTGTAAATGTTAAAAATTAAATATTCCCTCGTGGGTGAAAGATAGTGTGAGTGTGCGGGGATCGCTGGTCGGCACGGACCCGGTGGGCCGAAGGGCCTGTTTCCGCGCTGTATGTCAAAACTAATTGAGGATTGGTAGAATATGTTTGGTAGAATTGGTAGAATTGGTAAACATAAATCCTATTACTATTTTAAATAGTCAAGGACAAAGATAGCATTGGTCAACAAAATAAAGCTCATGTTCATAAGTGATAGGAGCAGAATTAGGCCATTCGGCCCATCAAGTCTACTCTGCCATTCAATCATGGCTGATCTATCTCTCCCTCCTAACCCCATTCTCCTGCCTTCTCACCATAACCCCCTTATGAGAGAAAAGATTGCCGGGCTGAAGATAAAAGGGAATAGGTGACGTTTCGGGTCGACGTTTCCTCCCACACACCAAAGGCGTGCAGGTTTGTAGGGTAACTGGCTTTGTATAATTGTCCCTAGTGTGTGTAGGACAGTGTTAGTGTGTGGGGATCGCTGGTCAATATGGACTCGGTGGGCCAAAGGGCCTGTTCCAGTGCTGTGTCTCCAAACTAAACACTCTGGAGTTTAGAAGGATGAGAGGGGATCTTATTGAAACATATAAGATTATTAAGGGTTTGGACACGCTAGGGGCAGGAAACATGTTCCCGATGTTGGGGAGTCCAGAACCAGGGGCCACAGTTTAAGAATAAGGAGTAAGCCATTTAGAACGGAGATGAGGAAACATTTTTTCACACAGAGAGTTGTGAGTCTGTGGAATTTTCTGCCTCAGAGGGCGGTGGAGGCCGGTTCTCTGGATACTTTCAAGAGAGAGCTAGATAGGGCTCTTAAAGATAGCGGAGTCAGGGGATATGGGGAGAAGGCAGGAACGGGGTACTGATTGGGGATGATCAGCCATGATCACAGTGAATGGCGGTGCTGGCTCGAAGGGCCGAATGGCCTACTCCTGCACCTGTTGTCTATTGTTTAAACTCAGCGGGTCAGGCAGCATCTCTGGAGAGGAGGAGTGGGGGTGACGTTTGGGGTCGAGACCCTTCCACAGACAGACTCAGGAGAGGGGAAAACTAGAGGTATGACGGAGGGACATGTGGGTGCGAACAGTGAGACCGGCAGGATGTCCAGGGTGGGGGGGGGGGGGGCGGAGAGAGAGGGAAAGCAAGGGCTACTCTAACTTAGAGAAGTCAATGTTCACACCGCTGGGGTGGGAGCTGCCCAGGCCAAATATGAGGTGCTGCTCCTCCAATTAGCGCTGGGCCCCACTCTGACAGTGGAGGAGGCCCTGGACAGAGAGGTCGGTGTGGGAACAGGAGGGGGAGTTGAAGTGATTGGCAACTGGGAGATCTTGGAGAAATTGGAGGAGAAATTGGAGAAACAGCACTTCATATTGAGGAAACCGGAGCACCCGGAGGAAACCCACGCGGCCACGGGGGGAACGTGCAAACTCTGTGCAGACAGCGCCCGCAGTCAGGATGGGACCTGGGTCCCTGGCTCTACGGCTGGGCCGCCCTAATCTTGTGACAGTTCTACTGAAGAGTCATTCTGAGTCATTCGTAACTGTCACTGTGTGTCATGTTGTTACTTGCGGGCGGAGCACCAAGGCAAATTCCTTGTATGTGAATCCTTGGCCAATAAACTAACTCACAGTGTGTGGATGGAATGGAGGCAGCTGCCTCTTTCTGCAATCATTCTATGGTCCCGTAAGGGAGTTAGCGCACACCGCAGAGGCCGACAGTGACATCTTGAATCCCCCTCGCCCCCGTTACACAGACCAGACGTCCCCCTCTGCACTTCACGCTGCCTCGGAGAAAAAAACAACCAACGTAATCCAAACCCCCACCCCCACCCCCCCCCCCCCTCCCCCCCGGTCATTCCTTCTGCTTCTCCCCGCTCCCGTCCGGCAGAAGGTACAGAAGCTTGAAAGTGCGCACCACCAAAATCGGGAACAGAGGGGCAGAAGCTGTTCCTGCGTCCGTTGCCGCACGCTTTCAACGCCAACACACGGATTTTTAAAAAGGCAATAGGCGCGCGGCGTGTTATTTGAGGAGATATCAGAGAGTGTGCACGTCAGCTTATTCAGGAACTGCTTCTCCCCCTCTGTTATAGACAACAGACAACAGACAACAGGCGCAGGAGTAGGCCATTCGGCCCTTCCAGCCAGCACCGCCATTCAATGTGATCATGGCTGATCATCCCCAATCAGTACCCCGTTCCTGCCTTCTCCCTGTATCCCCTGACTCCGCTATCTTTAAGAGCCCTATCTAGCTCTCTCTTGAAAGCATCCAGAGAACCCGCCTCCACAGCCCTCTGAGGCAGAGAATTCCACAGACTCACAACTCTCTGTGAGAAAAAAAAAGAGAGTACATGTAACAATGACAAATCTACACCGTAAGCTTATAACAGCGAAATGCTTTTGTTTACATGCTACTCAGTCAGATCAGATAAATACTAAAAAAGGCAAAATGCTGGAGTAACTCAGCGGGTCAGGCAGTATCTCTGGAGAACAGAGGTTATATCTTCAGTATGTTATCCTTTGTTCTACCTATTGTCCTTGATTATATTTATTTACAACAATGGGCGGTCACGGTGGCGCGGCGAGTAGAGTCGCTGCCTCACAACGCTCGCAGCGCCGGAGACCCGGGTTCCATCCCGACTACGGGCGCTGTCTGTACGGAGTTTGTGCGTTCTCCCCGTGGGTTTTCTCCGGGATCTTTGCTTTCCTCCCACACTCCAAAGACGTGCAGGTTTGTAGGCTAATTGGCTTGGTGTAAATGTTTAAAAAAATTGTCCCTAGTGGGAGTACGATGGTATTAATGTGCGGGGATCGCTGGTCGGCGCGGACCCCGCGAGCCTGTTCCGCGCTGCATCGCTAAACTAAACCGCACTGTATCGCTAATCTGTTTAGACAACAGGCAAAGCAAAGCTTTTCACCGTACCTCCGTGCACACCTCAGCAATAAACCTAAACCCATATCACGTAGAATGTAACGGCGAGCTAGGAGAAGGAGAGCGCGCCGTTCATTCACAAGTGAACAGGTGCCCGAGTACACGATAGACATAAAATGCCGGAGTAACTCAGCGGGACAGGCAGCATCTCTGGAGAGAAGGAATGGGTGACGTTTCAGGTCAGACTGAGTCCATGCCTGCCTCATGGCCCTGTCCCACGGTGCGAGTTCATTCCAAGAGCTCTCCCGATTAAAAAAAAAATCAAACTCGTGGTAAGCACGGAGAATGAGCGTAGCGGGTACGTCGGAGCTCGGGGACGTCTCTTAGCGGCTCGTAACGCTAACGGCAGGTACTCGGGAAGACTCGCTAACGGCAGGTACTCGGGAAGACTCGCTAACGGCAGGCACTCGGGAAGACTCGCTAACGGCAGGTACTCGGGAAGACTCGCTAACAGCAGGTGAGCATGAGCAGACTCGTGAAGATTTTTCAACGTGTTGACAAATGTCCACGAGAGCCCCGAGTACCGACGAGCGGCCGTTACCGTAAATCTCCGAGTTCGAATCAGGGCAAACTCGGGAGAGCTCTTGGAATGAACTCGTACCGTGGGACGGGGCTTCCCGTCTCTGACGGCCAACAACACAAAAGGTGATTCAAGATTGCTGTGTGCAGGGAGGGACTGCAGATGCCGGTTTAAACCGAAGATGGACACAAAACGCTGGAGTAACTCAGCGGGACCGGCGGCATCTCCGGAGAGAAGGAACGGGTGACGTTTCGGGCCACCCACACCGTCCCTCCAGAGATGCTGCCCGTCCCGCTGAGCTCCTGCAGCTTTTTGCGTCCCTCTGCGATTCGAGATGCTGCCATGTACACTGCAGTGCAGTGAGCTGGTCCTGAGGGTTCCCGGTGAGGGTGTGGTCCGATTACACTCAGCTCGGGCAGCACCAGCATTGCAGGCGGACATCCTCAGAGTCTAGCTTAGAGATACAGCGCGGAAAAAGGCCCAGACCGCACATTGACCACCGCCACCCCGCGCACACGCACCAGGGGCAGCTTACACCAGGCCAAATGAACTACAAGCCTCCTTGGAGTGTGGGAGGAAAAGTGAAGATCTCGGAAAAAACCCGGGCGGGTCACGGGGAGAACGTGCAAACTCCGTACAGACAGCGCCCGTAGTCGGGATCGAACCATGGGGCTCTGGAGCGGTGGGAACAGCTTTACCCGCTGGTCACTGAGTCTGGCCACGGTAATTCTATCGCCAACTAGAGAGCGGTCCTGAGCTACCATCGACCTCATTGGAGACCCTCGCACTATCTTCAATTGGACTTTACTGCGCTTTATCTTGCGCTGGGCATTGCACCCTCGTCAGATAATACCTCTTATTCCCCCCTCCCCTCCGATAGCTACGACAAACAAGACTACACATGAAATAAACAAGTTCTCCTCTCTCCGACGAGATTTTGCAACACCCTCTCTTGCCGTTTAACGTTTTATGTGTCACTGCTAACTGTCACCGTACGTCATGTTGTCACTCGCGGGTGGAGCACCAGGGCAAACTCCTTGTATGTGAATGCTTGGCCAATAATAAACTTATTCATTCATTCATTCACTGCCAAGACTAAAGAAGGGTCTCGACCCGAAACGTCACCCGGTCCTGCTCTCCCAAAGACGTTGCCTGTCCCGCTGAGTTACCCCAGCACTTTGTGTCTATCCTCAGTGTACACCAGCCTCTGCAGTTCCTTCCTGCAAAGGTTATTCCCTTCATCCTGCCTCTGTACACGGCGCATGGCTCCATTGCAACCGTATACAATCTATTCGCGGTCTGGATCACATGCAACTGTAGGCGCTTCGCTGTACGGTGAAAACCAACACGGTGACGCAGCGGTAGAGCTGCAGCCTAACGCCCCTGTCCCACTTAGGAAACCTGAACGGAAACCTCTGGAGACTTTGCGTCCCACCCAAGGTTGCCGTGTGGTTTCCGTGCGGTTCCCGGAGGTTTTTGTCAGCCTCCCTAATGGTCGAAAGTGGTTTCCTTTTTAAAAATCAGCAATTTTTTAGTCGAAGCCGGTTGCGATGCTTGTTGAAGGCGGTTGCCGGAGGACAAAGACCTTGGGTGGGGCGCAAAGTCTCCAGAGGTTTCCGAAGTGGGACAGGGGCACTAGAGTCCCGGCTTCGATCCTGACTACAGGCGCGCGCGCTGTCTGTACGGACTCTGCACGTTCTCCCTGCGACCTGCGTGGGTTTTCTCCGGGTGCCCCGGTTTCCTCACCCACTCCTCACCCACCCACGCGCAGGTTTGCAGGTTAAATGGCTTTGGTAAAATTGAAAATAGCCCCCAGTGTTTGTGTGTGTGGCACAGCGCGTCAGTGTGTGTGGGGAGCGCGGGTCGGCCCGCACTCGGTGGACTGAAGGCGTTTCCCTGAACTAAAATAAACGACCTCTGTACACGCGACAATATATAAACGGATTATTATATACAGTAATGCTCTGGACGTTGCCAGGACTGGAGGGGGTGAGCTGTAGGGGGAGGTTGAGCAGGCTGGGACTCTATTCCGTGGAGCGCAGGAGGATGAGGGGTGATCTTATAGAGGTGTACAAAATCATGAGAGGAATAGATCGGGTAGACGCACAGAGTCTCTTGCCCAGAGTAGGGGAATCGAGGACCAGAGGACACAGGTTCAAGGTGAAGGGGAAAAGATTTAATAGGACCCCGAGGTGTGACCTTTCCACACAGTGGGTGGTGGGTGTACGGAACGAGCTGCCGGAGGAGGTAGGTGGGGCTGGGACTATCCCAACGTTTAAGAAACAGTTGGATAGGACGGGGTTGGAGGGAAATGGGCCAAGCGCAGGCAGGTGGGACTGGTGTAGCTGGGACCTGTTGGCCGGTCAGGTCAAGTCGTCACATACGGGATGTGCAGGGAAATGAAGAGTGGCAATGCTTGCGGATTGTGCAGAAAAACGACCAAAAGCGAGCGGGCGCGTTGGGCCGAAGGACCTGCTTCCACGCTGTAGCACTCTATGCGGAACTTCAAACGGAACCGAGCCGATATGGGCTGGTGCGAGCCTGTCACTGACACACTAAAACACACACATACATGCGGCGGCCTGCCCTGCTATTACCCAGCCTCCGATCGGCTCGTTTCAAGTGTGTCACAACATCCTCATTGGGAATGTCACGGCGCTGCACTTAACACGCCTGCTGCTCAAACAGCGCGTTAGGAGAAGCTGTTCTGCTGCGGGTATCGTCCAAGCTGCATTGCAAAAAGAGGGCGCAATGTACTGGAGTGACTCAGTAACTCAGCGGGTCAGGCAGCGTCTGTGGAGAACACGGATAGGTGACGTTTCACAGAGTGCTGGAGTAACTCAGCGGGTCACATAACATCTCTGGAGAAAAGGGATTTTCCTTACGGGTCTCAACCCGAAACGTCACCTATTCCTTTTAACCATATAACCATATAACAATTA
The DNA here is from genome assembly GCA_035221665.1 of Okamejei kenojei. Lineage (NCBI taxonomy): Eukaryota > Metazoa > Chordata > Chondrichthyes > Rajiformes > Rajidae > Okamejei > Okamejei kenojei. Next base: position 76,574,545 of record CM069140.1, on the reverse strand, counting down.
CAGCACGGAAACAGGCCCTCTCGGCCCTTCCAGTCCGTGCCGACCATTTGTTTTCCCCTAGTCCCATCTACCTGCACTCAGACCATACCCCTCCATTCCCTTCACGTCCATATACCTATCCACTTTACTCTTAAATGTTAAAATCGATCCTGCCTCCACCACTTCTGCTGGAAGCTCATTCCACACAGCCACCACCCTCTGAGTAAAGAAGTTCCCCCTCACGTTACCCCAAAACTTCTGTCCTTAATTCTCATGTCATGCCCTCTTGTTTGAATCTTCCCTACCCTCAATGGGAAAAACGTATCCACGTCAACTCTGTCTATCCCTTTCATCATTTTAAAGACCTCAATCAAGTCCCCCCTTAACCTTCTGCGCTCCAAAGAATAAAGACCTAACTTGTTCAACCTTTCTCTGTAACAGAGTTGCTGGAACCCTGGCAACATTCTAGTAAATCTCCTCTGTACTCTCTCTATTTTGTTGACATCCTTCCTATAACTAGGCGACCAAAATTGTGCGTGTGTGTAGGGGATAGTGTGAGTGTGCGTGTGCGTGTGCGTGTGTGTGTGTGTGTGTGTAGGGGATAGTGTGAGTGTGTGTGCGTGTGTGTGTGTGCGTGTGCGTGTGTGCGTGTGTAGGGGATAGTGTGAGTGCGTGTGCGTGTGCGTGTGTGTGTGTGTGTGCGTGTGTAGGGGATAGTGTGTTGTGCGTGTGTAGGGGATAGTGTGAGTGCGTGTGCGTGTGCGTGTGGTGTGTGTGTGTGTGCGTGTGCGTGTGCACGCTGTGTGCGTCTTTCTGTGTGTGTGTGTGCATGTGTAGGGGATAGTGATCGCTGCCGGCGCAGACACGTGCGGGCCGAAGGGCCGGTTTCCGCGCTGTATCTCTAAACTAAACGAAGGTCAGACCCATCGCAGAAGGACCTTGATTGAAACCTTTCTGACGGTCATCTTTGACCCAGGGCGTCACCCCCGGCAGCTAAACCCTAATGACCAAATGTCCACCCTATCCAAAGGAGATTAAATCATGAGAGGAGTAGATCGGGTAGACGCACAGAGTCTCTTGCCCAGAGTAGGGGTGTCGAGGACCAGAGGACATGGGTTCAAGGTGAAGGGGGAAAAGATTTACCGGGAATCTGAGGGGGGGGGTCACCTTTTCACACAAAGGGTGGTGGGCGCATGGAACGAGCTGCCGGAGGAGGTAGTTGAGGCTGGGACTATCGCAATGTTTAAGAAACAGGTAGACAGGTACATGGACAGGACGGGTTTGGAGGGATATGGACCAAGCGCAGGCAGGCGGGACTAGTGCAGCTGGGACATGTTGGCCGGTGTGGGCAGGTTGGGCTGAAGGGCCTGTTTCCACGCTGTATCACTCCGCACCCTAACAATACACGACAATTCGCAGAAGCAAATTAACCTACAAACCTGTACGCCCTTGGAATGTGGGAGGAAACCGGAGAAAACCCACGCAGTCACCGGGAGAACGTACAGACAGTCCCTGTAGCCGGGATTGAACCCGCGTCTCTGGCGCTGTGAGGCAGCAACTCTACCGCTGCGCCACCGTGCCGCCCCCCCCAGTGCAATTTAATTTAATTTAGTTTCGAGATACAGCGCGGAGACAGGCTCTTTGGTCCGCGCCGACCAGCGATCCCCGCACACCCGCGCTATCCTGCACGCGCACCAGGGACAATTTTTCTTTTGCACCAAGCCAGTTGACCCACAAACCCGCACGCCTGTGGAGTGCGGGAGGAAACCGGAGATCTCGGAAGAAAACCCACGCAGGTCACGGGGAAGAAGGTACAAACTCCGTACGGACAGCGCCCGCAGCCGGGATGGATCCCGGGGCTATGGTGCCGTGAGGCAGCGACTCTACCGTCCGCGCCCACCAATTGTCGCTCATTCGGAGCGGAGTTTGTCCTCGGCTTTCTCATGGACTCACCGGAACATTCCTTTCCGAGGTCTTCACGATCTAGACAACCTCCAGCAGACGGCCATCTTCTCATCTGCTCACTGAATCTCGCCACAGCGAATTTATAAACGCGCGCACACACACACACAGCGATCCCACACTGGCAGCAGACACACCCACACACACACGCACGCACACATGCGCAATGCTCGGCATGGGAGAACAGAGGCATACATACGCTCGCTCACGAGAGAGAGAGAGAGAGAGAGAGAGAGAGAGAGAGAGAGAGAGAGAATGAGCGAGAAAAGGAGAGGGTGAAACGCAGCAGTGGTGTATGTACCTCAGAAGAGCGAACACAAGCGATCGACTGGGTGGGCATGGTGAGCTTTATACATCTGCATTCACACACAAACACCGAATGCAATTTCCTTTCTCGCCGAAGATAGACACAGAATGCTGGAGTGACTCAGCGGGACAGGCAGCATCTCTGGTGGGAAGGAACGGGTGACGTCAACTCACTTCTTTAGACTCCAGTCCCGACCCGAAACGTCACCCGTTCCTTCTCTCCAGAGATGCTGCCTGACCCGCTGAGCTACTCCAGCGTTGTGTGTCTATCTTCGGTTTAAACCAGCATCCGCAGTTCCTTGCCACACATATATACATACACACACTCTCCAGTTCTCTCTCTCTCTCTCCACATTCTCCTGTTCTCTCTGACTCTCTCCTCTCTCTCTCACACACACACACAGCATTGTAGGCACAAAGAACTGTAGGTGCTGGTTTACAAAATAAAGGCACGCAAAAAGTGACGGGGGAACTGGGCTGGTCGGGCAGCATCTGTGAAGAACGTGTTCAGCGCCGTTCGCAGTCGAGACCCTTCTTCAGACATTGCCCGGCCACACTAACGCACACACACGGTGAGATTTCCGTAGCAACGCACACACATTCTTGTACATTCACACGAGTGTGTGCTTGTGCGCACAGAGGTTTGTACACACACTCACACAGTGTGAATGTAAAGCACATTGTATTGAACATCCATGCAGTGTGCTTATGAGGTCTGTACACACGCGCGCACACACACGCGCGCACACACACATACGTGCGCGCACACACGCACACACACACAGACACATACGCGCGCACACACGTACACACACACACACACGTACAAACACATACATGCGCACACACACTACACAGACATGTACAACACACGCACACATACACAACGCGCTCACACACACACGGCACACACGTACACTCATATTACACGCGCACACACACACACACGCACAGCATCGCTACAATAGACAAACCCTCAACCTCTGCCATTTTACTCGCCCGAAAACAGACAAGAAAACAACTTCTAATTTACCGATCTATTCCTCAGCCCCCCCCCCCCCCCTCCCCCCCCACCAACAACCCTAACATTTCCTTAATTGCCTCAGTGTCTGTTCCTCCAGCAGAGACCCTCCCTCGCAGGTTTAACTGCTTCCAACCAAGGGTCAGGTCACCAGCCTCACCTCCGACACACAGTCTCGCCGTCCACCCGTGCGCAACTGGCAGCGCCCGTCACCTGCGGCCTGCCGACACAACTCTGACCCGGGCAACACTCGCACCGGCCGAAACCTCCCGACACACCAGCGCTCGGCGGCGAGACGGCAACGCCGGCCCTTTGCCGTTACCACACTGACTGCAGGCAGGCAGGCAGGACGCTCCGCACCCAGAGAACGGTGAAATGCATCGGGCTCACGAGCAACTGTTCCGACAGTCTACGACGCAAGCTGACTTGACAATAGGAGGAGAGGATTAGAGAAGCATGTTGATAAGGTTGAAAAGCCTCTCAAAGGAACATAAAGGCAAGTAATGCTGGACGGTTGGTTTTCGTTGTAAAGATCCACTAGAAATGTTTATATATGTGTAGACAGATCCTAAAACGCGCCACGAAAATACATCCTAGTGCAACTTCCCCAACACCCTCTCCACCCCAACCCTAAAGTCAAGAATTAAATGTCATTCAATTTATGCAAAACTCACCTGACCACCACTAGTCGAACGATCTCTGCAAATAATAAGAATTCTCGTCTCTTTTTGTTTTAATCCCCCTCTGTCAAATAGATGCCGCCTCTGACGTTCGGCAACGGCATTTTACACTTCCCGTCATTTCTCTACGATCCACACTTTTTCCATTTCCAGCCGCTCGCTTTTCATGCAATTAAAGACGGCAAGACTGACCGCTGACATCCACTCGTGGGAAGAGACCGGGGGAGGGGGGGGGGGAGGATTTTGGACTGTGAGGGGTGAGGAGGGAGGGGGGGGGCAAGGCTTCACCTGCCTGCTATTTCAGTGCACATCGCTCGTCGGGGAAACTGCTCCTGCTCTCAGTTCGTTGCAGCTGCGTTGTCAGCATGGTCAAGCACTAATCACAACTCACACACACACACACACGTACACACACACACACACTCACACACACACACTCACAACACACGACACACACACACACACACTCACACACACTCACACACACACACTTCACACACACACACACACACACACACTCACACACACACTCGCACACACACCACACACACACACACACACACACACACACACACACACACACACATACACACACGTACACACACACAACACACACGTCACACGCACACACACAACACACACACACACACAACACACACGTACACACACGACAACCACACAACTACACACACACACACACACACACACCACACACGACACACACACACACACACTCACACACACTCACCACCACTCAACACACACAACTCACACACACACACACACACACACACTCACACACACACACACACTCACACACACACACACACACACACACACACAGACACAACACATCACACACACACACACACACACACACACGCTCACACTACGGTACACACACCACTCACACACACACACACACCCGTACACACACACACACACACACACACGACACACACACACACACACATCTCACACATACAACACGACACACACTACACACGTACACACACACGCACATCACACACACACACACGTAAATCACACAGCACACAATATAAACACACACGCAGACACATCACACTCATACACACACACTACATATATCACACCATATTCACACACACCATATAACACAACGCAATATATAATGCATATACCACAATGCAACATGATCACACTCTACACACACACATATACACACACACACACACACTTCTCACATCACATCTCACACACACTCACACGCACACACACACTCTCTCACACACCACACACCTCCTCACACACACACACACATTAACACACTCTCACACCACACTCACTCACACACACACACTCACACACACACACACTCACGCACACACACACTCACGCACACACACACACATTCTCACACTCTCACTCTCACACACACTCACACACAGTGCTCCAATTAACCGAGCCGCCAGGATTTCACGCACACATCGCTGTGAATAGCCGAGGCGCTTCCTGGCCGACCCAGATGACATGTTGGCTGGAGGCTTCAGCTTAACTGCAGGTGGCAAAGCTTTATCCCCCCCCCCCCCCCCCCCGGCCCCCCCCCCCCTCTTCTTTCCTCTCCTCTCAAAAGTATTATGAGCCAGCATCTTCCCTCTTCACAACAAAAGATACAGCTTGCCCTTGGCAAACAAGGGTGACACGCAGGCACACAGTCTATAGACACATCGCATCGACCTTGCAGAGGGGTGAGGGGTGGGGGGGGGGGGGGGGGGGGGGGGGTGGGGGAAGTTGACACGGGAAAGGTTCTGTCATTCCGTAAGACCCCTCCAAATTGCCTGGTGCATTATGCATCATATTTCTGCAATGTGCCAAGCTTCAAGACTTGATTGGAGATTATTATTTGTGAACAGTGTGCGCTCCTCGCGAGCGAGTTATACAATTGTGATGGGTTTACCGACGGAGGAGCCCGGGGGTTCCTCGATCGACTGGGACAGAGTGCGGGACAGAGAGGGGGCAGGGGGCAGGGGGCTACAGACCGACCCCGACTACAGTCAATCCCTTCCCCAAACAACCCACGCAGACCTGCCCGCCAATAATCAATGAATGGAAACACGGAGATGCGATAAGAGCTTCGTGTCAGACACGGGCAATGCAAAATTATATTCATCTAGATACCCAGAGAGAGAAGAGAGAGGAGAGACAGAGAAGGGGGAGAGAGACAGAGACTGAGAGAGACAAGAGAGGGGGGAGAGAGAGAGAGAGAGGGAGAGAGAGGGGAGAGGGAAGAGAGAGAGAGGAGAGAAGAGAGGTGGGAGAGAGGAGAGCGAGAGAGAGACTGGAGAGAGAAGAGAGATGAGAGACAAGAGTGGGGGGGGGGAGAGAGAGAGAGAGAAGAGAGAGAGAGAGGGAGTGAGAGAGAGGAGAGGAGAGAGAGAGAGATGGGAGAGAGAGAGAGAGAGGACAAGCTGGAGGGGGGGAGAGGAGAGAGAGAGAGAGACAGAGAGAAAATAGAGAGAGAGAGAGAAAGAGAGAGAGAGAGAGAGACAGACGGAGAGAGAGAGGGGACGAGAGAGAGATGAGAGAGAGAGAGAGGGGGAGAGGGGAAGAGAGGGGAGGAGGAGTGAGGAGGAGACCGAGAGCCGAGACAGAGAGAGAGAGAGAGAGAGACAGACAGAGAGAGAGATGGAGAGAGGGAGAGAGAGATATAGAGAGATAAGACAGAGAATAGAGAGGCAGGGGGGAGAGAAGAGACAGAGAAATAGGCAGAGCGGGCACGGCAGGAAAAAGGAAAAATCAAACTAGTCAATTTGAACATTAAGTTTGCTAATGTAAACGACAGAACGAACAGTTTTGGATGAAGAGGCTTCTACAAGTTCCAATTGATTTTGTTCCATTCGAAAACGGTACTTAAATTATTTATAATTTGAAGTCCGAGCTATTAGAACGTAAAGAATCGCAGCCTGGAATCAGGTTCTCGAATCAAAAGCATTTTTACAAGCAGTTACACTGCCTGCGGCTCGGTGCTGTGAAAAATATATTTCCTTGCTTTTTTAAGCTCACGTTTGCCCGAAATCCTCTGTCGTCCCACACAGCCATTTGGCTGCTTTCTCTCCGCGGTGTTCCTCCCCTCCCGCGGTGATCCTGCACGAGCCGGGATGCCAGGTTAGCTCGGGAGAAACCCTTTCCCCAACGCACCACAGCTTGTCGTTTCACCGACTGCCCCGTCCCCTCTCCCCCCTCTCTCTCTCTCCCTCTCTCCCCTCCCTCCCCCCCTCCTTCCTCCCCTCCCCCTCTCCCCCCCCTCCTCCTCTCCCCCTTTCTCTCCCTCCCCTTTTCTCCCTCCCCCTCCCTCTAACCCTCTAACTCCCCTTCCTCTCGCCTCTCTTCCCCTTCTCCTTCTCTCCCTTCTCTGCCCCCCTCTCTTCTCTCTCCTCTCTCCACTTTCCCCCCTCCTCCCCCCTCCTTCCCACCCCACGCCCACCACCCCCCCCTCCTCTCTCCTTCGCCCCCCCCCCCCTCCTCCCTCCTCCCCCCCCCCCCCCCTCCGCTCCCCCCCCTCCCCGCCCCCCCTCCCCCCACCCCCACCCCTCCCCCCCTCCCCCTCTTCCCCCCCCCCACCCCCCTTCGCCCCCCCCCCTCCGCCCCCGCCCCTCCCCCCCCTCCCCCTCCCCCCCTCACTCCCTCCCCTCCCCTTCCCCCTTCCCCCCCCTCCCCCCCCACCCCCTCCCCTCCGCCCTCCCCCCTCACCCCCCCTCCCTCCCCCCTCCCCCCTCCCACTCCCCCTCCTCCCCCCCCCCTCCCCCTCCCCCCCCCCCCCCCCCCCCCCCCTCCCCCCCTCCCCCTCCCCCTCCCTCTCTCCCCCCCCCCTCTCCTCCCCCCCCCTCCCCCCCCCCCTCCTCCTCCCCCACTCCCCCCCCCCCCCTCCTCCCCCCCCCACTCCCCCCCTCAGCCCCCTCCCCCCTCTCCCCCCCCCCCCCTCCCCCCCTCCCTCCCATCTCCCCCCCCCCCCCTCCCCCCTCCCCCTCCCACCCCTCTCCCCCCCCTTTCTCCCCCTCTCCCCCCCCCCCCCCCTCTCCCCCTCCACCCCTCCCCCCCCCCCCCCGAATCAGGTTTCTACCACGGCGGCTGTTCCCCCTCAACCCCCACCCCCCCCCCCCCCCCCCCAACACCCGCCCGCAGCCCCACCCCCCCCCCCCCCCCCCCCCCCCCCCCCCCCCCCCCCCAACACCCTACCCGCTCCGCGTCGCGCCGATCATCGGCTCGCTCCTGTCGCGCCGCGCCTCACCGAGGTACGATGCCTGCGATCCTCAGTCCCGCCAACAACAAAAAAAAAAGCAGGGACGGGTGGTTGCAAAAACCAACCCCTCCCTCCCCCTCACCTCCCCCCGCCAGTTTGCATTGCACCCCTCCCTCTACAAGCCCACTCACCGCCCCCCTCGCCGGGACTGCGTCCCCGTGTGGTACTCTCCTCTACCCGCTGACTGCGACTGCCTCTAGCCGACTGCGAACATCAGCTGTTTCAGCTTTTTCCAGCGTAGGGGTGGGTCTGCTAAACCTCCGCTCTATCCACCCAAACAAAGCGCTCCCACTCTCCCAACCAACACCCAAATATCTGGAACACACCTCTCAATCCCCCACCCCAGCCGTTGCACTAGTCTCATTGTCTGCTACTTGTTTTCACCTAGCCCACCGCTAACAAAGGCCTGCTTCCTTTATCATTGTTACTTTTTTTTGCACATCTTTCATTCATTCATTCGGTCTGTACCCCTTTACATCTGTCGGTCCCCTCTCCCCTGACTCACAGTCTGAAGAGGGGTCTCCACACGAAACGTCACCCATTCCTTCTCTCCAGAGATGCTGCCCGTCCCGCTGAGTTACTCCAGCATTGTGTGTCTAGTTATCCAAATCGTGCCTCGCCGGGCTTTGTCCTGCCCACACCCCAACTTTCTCCGCACCCCCCCCCCCCCCCCCCCCCCCCCCCAACTTTCTCCCCTCTCCTTCCTTCCCCACCTCATTGTGAATGGCACAATTGTTAACATGTATAGGAGATGAGACACAAAACGCTGGAGTCCCTCAGCCACTTTGGGGAGAAGGCATGGGTGACGTTTGGGGTCTCGTCCACGTATTGTCTGGCCGGTCAGCACGCAACAAGATGCCTTTCCACGGGTAACCTCGATACACGTGACAATAAAACCCAACCCTAACTGATACAACCAGCCTGAGGAAGGATCCCCACCCGAAACGCCACCCATCCATGTCCCTCCATAGATATTGCCAGTCCCGCTGAGTTACTCCAGCACCTTTGGGTCGCTTTGTTCCCCCCTCCCCTCCACAGAGCTGCACCCTGCATTTATATAGCCTCTTCAGCATCTGCAGGCACTGCAGATGAGGGGGAAATTTTTTTTTTTTTTTTTTTTTTTAAATCACAAAATGCCTAGCCGCGTAAGAAGATTTTCAGTACCAAAGACTTAAGGGGTTTAAGGAGATGAGATGCGGAGAAGACCAAGTTTTAAATTAAAAGACACAAAACGCCAGAGTAACTCAGCGGGACAGGCAGCATCTCTGGAGAGAAGGCATAGGTGACGTTTCGGGGGTGAGACCCTTCTACAGACTGGGAGACAGGGAGCGGGAAATCAAGAGATAGGGGAAGGTACGGAGGAAAAATGAGTCCGCAACGATGTAGATAAAACGGGCTTCCATTCTAGTCGTTCTAGATGATTAAAACAGAAGGGTTTTTTTTGGTTTAAATGGCCTTTGGTGAGAAGACAAAAAGACAAAGAGTTTTCTGAAGAAGGTCTCGACCCGACACGTCACCCGTTCCTTCCCTCCAGAGATGCTGCCTGACCCGCTGAGTTACTCCAGCGTTTTTGTGTCTATCTTCGGTCTAAACCAGCGTCTGCAGTCGCTTCCGAGACAAAGACTTCTAGCGTGTAGCACGCACGCCCAAAAACCTCGGACCTTTTCGCAACAGAATGACAATAAAAATGCCCAAGGCCACATCGTTACCTATATATTTCTATATTTCCCTCCTGCCCCGGTTTAAAATAAAAAACCAGGACATTCAAACGACAACTATAGAACGCGGTATAAATTCCCAGCAAATAGCAGTGAGCAAACACTGAACGATTACCTCGCTGTCTTGCACCCTTCGCGTACATCCACTCAAAGTCACCTGCTATTAGTCCGAAGATAGACACTAAATGCTGGGGTAACTCAGCGGGACAGGCAGCATCTCTGGAGAGAAGGAACGGCTGACGTTTCGGGTCGAGACCCTTCTTCAGGCTGACAGGATCAGCGTGAGCGGCCAAAACTAAAACTGCAAAGTAGGGTTTACAACTGAGACTATATGAAGGGAAAATTCTTAAAATTGAAACCTCTCTCCCCCCCCAATTTTTTTTAAAAAATTTGATCTAAAAACAGATCTATCTATCTATCTATCTATCTATCTATCTATCTATCTAATTTTATGCTGCCTACCCCGCTGAATTATTCCAGCAGTTTGTGTCTTATCCTCAATACACGATAACAATCGTGCCATTCGCAATTGGTTAGTATTCTAATCTGATAATGTTTTATGTTTCAATGTTTTAATGTCTGAGGAAGGGTCTCGACCCGAAACGCCACCCATTCCTTCACTCCAGAGAGGCTCCCCGTCCCGCTGAGTTACTCCAGCATCTTGAGTCTATCTTCGGTTTAAACCAGCGTCCGCAGTTTCTTCCTACGCAAGGTTTTATTTTTTTTTAAAAATAGCACGGAGAAGAGAAAAATAAGCTGAGAGCTGGTATTGGGAAACGGCGGGCTGGTAAATTATACAGGGGGGGGGGGGGATGAAAAATATTTCACAGAGCCTTCCCACTAGAACTGAAGAAGGGTCTCGACCCGAAACGTCACCCGTTCCTCCTCTCCAGAGATGCTGCCTGTCCGACGTTTTGTGTCTGTCTATAATCACTCGCAACATTGACACAAGGGGAAAAGTGAGATTTGCCTAGTCAGGGGACTAACAATTAAACAAATTCCACCTGAACTAAACAGCCTCGGTGCAGTTTATTGCCACGTGTATCGAGGTACAGTGAAAAGGTTTCTGTTGCGCGCTAACCAGTCAGCGGGAAGACAACGCACGATTACAATCGAGCCGTTCGCAGGGTACAGATACACGATAAGGGAATAATGTTTAGCGCAAGGTCAAGCCAGCAAAGTCTGATCTAGGATAGTCCGAGGGTCTCCAATGAGGTAGATAGTAGTTCAGGACCGCTCTCTGGTTGTGGTGGGATGGTTCAGTTGCCTGATAACAGCTGGAAGAAACTGTCCCTGAATCTGGAGGTGTGTGCGTTTTCACACTTCTCTACTTTTGCCCGATGGGAGAGGGGAGAAGCGGGAGTGCGGGAGTCCGGGAAAATTAGCCCAGAGATGGGGGGGGGGGGGGGGGGGGGGGGGGGGGGGGGTTGGGGGGGGGGGGGAAAATTAGGGGGGGGGGGGGGGGGGTTGGGGGGTGTGTGCGGGGGAAGGGTGTTAGGGGGAGGTGGGAGGGGGGGGGGGTGAGGGGAGGGCAGGGGGGGGGGAGGGGGGGGACACACACAAGGCAAGTGAGTCGGGACTGTACCCCCCCTCCCCCCCATCACTCTCACTCTCCCAATCGGCCTTCAATGAGGAACGGAGATTTGAGATCCACACAGTCACCACACTCCATAACCCACCGCGAGACGGTCGCATCCACAAGACTATTTCTCTGCTCTCCCGACAGCAGTTGCTAAAAATTGCAAAATTTTTTTTTTTTTAAAAACCCCAATGAAACAAAAGGGGCAGTGCATTTAAAAAAAAAGTCGACGAAATTTGGAGGAAGGAACTGCAGGTGCCGGTTTACGCAGAAGACCGACGCAAAATGCTGGAGTAACTCAGCGGGACCGGCAGCATCTCTGGAGTCAGTGCACGATAATCCAATATTACATTCTGAAGGGTAACGGGCAGAGAAGGAATGGGTGGTATTTTCGGGTCTGAGAAGAAGGGTTTCCACGGTCCCATTCCTGCTCTCAGAGATGCTGCTTGTCCCCAGGAAATATTTTATCTATCTATCATCTAAATATCTAAATATCTAGATATCTATCCAATCCAAATTTTATCTATCTATATAATCATCTATCTATCTAAATATCTATCTATCTATGTCTAAATATCTATCTATCCCCCTATTCTATTCTATTATCTATCTAGCTCTATTCTACACATATATTTATATATAGAGTCTGATGTCTGAAGAAGGGTCTCGACCCGAAACGTCGCCTATCTCCTTCGCTCCTTAGATGCTGCTGCACCCGCTGAGTTTCTTCAGCTTTTTGTGTACCCTATATATATATATATATAGATATCTATATATATACACACACATACGCGTGCGTGTGTGTGTGTGTGTGTGTGCGTGTGTGTGTGTGTGTGTGTGTGTGTGTTGTGTGTGGTGTGTGTGTGTGCGTGTGTGTGGTGTGTGTGTGTGTGTGTGTGTGTGTACACATACACACAGATAATCGAGTAAGCCTAGCGGGTTAAACACTGGTTGAGATGTTTGCAAGGTGAACCATGCCCTCTCGGTTGAGGAGCGGAGGTAGCGTTGTGAAATGTGCCGGAGGCAGTGGCAAGGGAGGACTTGCAGGAATAAGCAGTAGGGTTAGAGTAAGGACACCCCCCCCCCCCCCCCCCCCCCCCCCCCCCACCCCCCCATCACCTCGCACTCTGTGCGTGGCTAGGTCAGTAGGTGCAGCCTTCTTCCCTTCAGCCCACGAGACTATTAATCACTAGGATATAATACTCTGGAGACTTGCGAAACAAGGCCGGTTTGCAGCAGACACTGTGTGTGCGAGTGTGTGTGAGTGTGAGTGTGTGAGTGAGTGCGTGTGAGTGAGTGAGTGAGTGAGTGAGCGTGTGAGTGCGTGAGTGATTGTCTGAGTGTGTGAGTGTGTCTGTGTGAGTGTGCGAGTGAGTGTGTGAGTGTGAGTGAGAGTGTGTGTCTGTGTGAGTGTGTGAGTGTGTGTGTTGTGAGTGAGTGAGTGATTGTCTGAGTGTGTGAGTGTGTCTGTGTGAGGTGTGTGAGTGTGCGAGTGTGTGAGTGTGTTGTGAGTGTGAGTGAGAGTGTGTGAGTGTGCGTGTGAGTGTGATGGTGTGTAGGTGAGTGTGGCGTGTGTGGGTGTGAGTGTATGGAGAGTGGTGTGCGTGTGTGTGTGCGCGTGTGAGTGTGTGTGTGTGTGTGTGAGTGTGTGAGTGTGAGTTGCAAAGAGGGATGGTTTGCAGCAAGTATAGTGTGTATGTGCGTGTGCGTATGTGTGTGCATGTGTGCGTGTTTTGTGGGTGAAATAAAGGCTCGAAATAATTACTAAGAGAAGTCCAAAGTCCGCGACACCTCCCACACAGACAAGCCCTCTCAGCCAAACAGCCCCCTCCTCTCCCCTCTCCCGACCCCTCGCCCCTGCAAACAATACCCTGTCCTGCCTTGGTATTTCACAGCAAAACCACAGAGAGACAGCTAACCAAAAAGTTGTTCCCAAACTCTCTCTGCCCCCCTCTCACTGTCGATTGTACCGACGGGTGCAAAGACCTTTGAAATGTAAATGCAATCTTCAAAATAGTTCAGCGAGATTTCCCCGCACTCCTGTTAATTCTGACAACTAGCTCAGGGGACGGTGTAAAACAAATGGGTCTTTAATGGTGTTAGTGAGAACGGCAGAGGGAGAGAGAGGGGAGTGTGTGTGTGTGTGTGTGTGTGTGTGTGTGTGTGTGTGTGTGTGTGTGTGTGTGTGTGTGTGTGTGTGTGTGTGTGGTGGGGGTAGGGGGGGAGAGAGAGAGAGAGAGAGAGAGAGAGAGCGGTAACAAAAGAAATGTTTCACACAAGAACTCATCGAAAGGCCGGCGGGTGGCCTCCGATGAATCTTCCCTCCCTCTGAATACAGATTGGATCCATTTAAAAAAAAAATCTATATATATATATATATATAATATAATAAAAAATGCAACATACCATCAAACCTTACACGACTCCAACAGCAAATAAAAAGCATAGGTACACACTTAAAAACCTCACAGAAACACCAACCGACACAAGCTCAAAAGACATCACTGTTCACAAAGAGGAATTCCAACTACGCTGACAAAACGGGACGAAGAGATTTCTCTCGCCTCTCAATCAGTGGGATTTTGAAGTGGCTTTTGTTTTAGATTTTCTTTTGCCAAAAGGAGGGGGAGGGGGTGGCTGCGGAAGAGAGAGAGAGTGTGTGAGAGAGAGAGAGAGAGAGAGAGAGAGAGAGAGAGAGAGAAAGAGAGAGAGAGAGAGAGATTTGGGAACAACAGAACGAACAAGTGATTTGAGATAGATTCAATTTAATTGTCACATGTACCAATTAAGGTACAGTGAAATTTGATTTGCCAGACAGCCGTACTAAGTAAAAAAAAGCAAAGATACACCCAGCACATAAAATAAAGTTTAACACAAACATCCAGTGGAATCGGCATTGCTCACTGTGATGCAAGGCAATAAAGTCCAGCTCTGTTTCAAAGTTCAGTACCATGCAGGCAACGACTCAATCCCAAACTCTGTTAAGGCAACGCTCTTGCTGAATAATACGACCGATCGATGGGTTACTGCGACCGCCGTTACAAATATAGAACCTGGTGATTTTTAATTCTTGCACTGATTTTGTTTTTGTAGGGGGTTGCGAGCAGATTTGAGCCCTCGGATTCAGTGTTAGTGTTTCCATTCCGATACAGAGAGACTGGGAAATGTCTACACCGGCACACAGACACATGCACACACACAGACACATGCACACACACAAACGCACCCACAGACGCGCACACACGCACACAGACTCACGCAGGCACATGCACACACTCACACACAGACACGCGCACAGACACACACGCAGACAGACTCACGCACGCACACGCACGCAGACACACACGCACACAGACACAAACTCACACGCAGACACGCACACACAGACTCACACACACGGACAGACACGCACAGACTCACACGCAAACAGACTAACACACGCACACACACAGACACATGCAAACTCACACACGCACACACACGCAAACTCACACACGCACACACAGACACAGACACAGACACACACACAGACTCACACACGCACTCATGTAGACACACACACAGACACACGCAGACTCACACACGCACACAGACTAACACACGCACAGACACACGCACACAGACACAGCCACACACACGCACACACACAGACTCACACACAGGCACACGCACACAGGCACACGCACACAGACGCACGCACACAGACGAGCGAGCGCACAGGCATGCGCGTACAGACCACACACAGGTGGGGATGCTCACACGAAAGCACACAAATTATGGAGAAATAATGGACACACACATATAAATATTTGCAGAAAATGGACACTTAAGGGAGTTGTTAAATTGAACGCAAAAGCCCACGATATGTAGCGACAGGTGATGATCAATGTAACGCTAACACGGACACACAATCTACCGGGCGAGAGAATTATGAATTTAACACGTACACACACACAGTAAAGTAGGGGGAGGTGGTATTAAGATAAACACTAATGTGGACACACATAATCCAGGGAGGGGTGATGTTAAAATTCACACCACACCCACACAATGTAGAGGGATGTTAAATTTAACACTAACACACATAATCTGGAGAGAGGAAATATTAGGTTTACATTAACACACAATCTCATAATCGAGGCGTTACATTTAACACAGATACACACACGTACATGTCAGGAGAGATTGTCGAAAACCCACACACACCATGTGGCAGAGGCTGGCGTTAACATTAACGTACACACACACAGACGCGCAGACACACACACGCGCACACACACACACACGCACACAGACACGCGCAGACACACACATGCACACACATGCACACGCAAGCACATGCAAACACAGACATGCACGCAGACACAAACACACGGACACATCACGCGCAGAAATACACAGGCAGACACACACACACGCGCGCAGATGAGACACACACAAGTAGATGCACACACATGCAGACGCACACACAAACACGCATGCACATGCAGACACACGCACGTATACACACGCACACACCTACCCAGTGCAGGAGACATTAAATTTAGCGCCAACACTCCCTCTCACACACACCATGCGTGAGGCATTAAATCTAGCACTAACACTCGCTCACACACACACACGCACTGGGGAGATATTAGGTTTAGCACTAACACACAGTAAAATATATTAAGTTTAGCACTAACACACACATGATCTAATAGGTATTAAGTTTAGCACTAACATATATAAAGTTTAGCACACACACACGCACACGCACACACCCACAATGTTGGGAGTGATCAAGAAGAGAGAGAACCAAGTAACTGCAGATACTGGTTTATATTTAAAAAAAAGATTTAACATGAACACACACACAATGGAGGAGACATTAAGTTTAGCACTAACACACACACACACACACAGTGTAGAAGATATGTAGCACTAACACACACAATGATCGAGATACTGTTTAGTACTAACACACACAATGTTAAATATATTTAGCACTAATACACATGGTGTAGGAGATAGTAAGTTTAGCACTAACACACACACGCGCACGCACACACACACACACACACACACACAGAGTGTAGGAGATATGTAGCACTAACACACACACGCGGGAGATATTAAGTATAATATTAACTCACTGTAACAGATATTTAACACCAACACACACTCACTAAAGTAGATATTATTAAGTTTAGTACTAACACACCCGCACACAATGGAATATATATTTCGCACTAATACACACACACACACACACACACACCTGGTCTAGTAAATATTAAGTTTAGTATACACACACGCCACATGGGGGATATTTAGCACCAGCACACGCGTGATCCCGTAGATATTAAGTTTAGCACTAACACACGCGCAGTCTGGTAGATATTGTTTAGTGCTAAGACAGACACAAAATGCTGGGGTAACTCAGCGGGACAGGCAGCATCTCTGGAGAGAAGGAGTGGGTGACGTCTCGGGTCGAGACCCCTCTTCAGAGAAGTCTTGTCTTTTGTCTTCTAGCCAAAGGAAAGGGTTAGTCCATTTAAACAAAAAAAAAACTCTTCTGTTCTAATCATCTAGAACGACCCTTCTTTGGACCCCTTCTGTCAGGAGTCTGAAGAAAGGTCTCGACCCAAAACGTCACGCGTCCGTTCCTTCTCTCCAGAGATGCTGCCTGTCCCGCTGAGTTACTCCGGCATTTTGTGTCTATCTTCGGTGTAAACCAGCGTCAGCAGTCCTTTCCTGCACATATTGTTTAGTGCTAACACACACACGTCATGTAGGAGATATTTAGCGCTAACACACACACACACACACATGGTCTAGTGTGTATTGAGTTTAGTACCCACACACACACACACACACACACCCCCCCCCCCCTTGTAGG
>CM069140.1:76544637-76552137 GCA_035221665.1 Okamejei kenojei | reverse complement strand
GAAAATTCAGGGGCGACCAGAAAGACGGTACGACCCTTTGGAGACCTCTCAGGACCACTGGAGACCTCTCACAACCATAGGAGACCTCCCACGACCCCAGGAGACCTCTCACAACCATAGCAGACCTCTCAGGACCACACAGGCTGTGGTTGTGAGAGGTCTCCAACCAGCCGCAGCGTCTCTCTGGCCGCCGCTGAATTTTCAACATGTTGAAAAATTCGGCGACCCGTCACGGGTGCCGGCAGTCGCCTGTAAAGGTCGCGTAAGTGGGACAGGCCCTTTAACCTGTTGAAGCACTGGGTTCTTGACAAGCCTGGCCGGGAATTTGGCCCGGCAGAGCAAGACACCATCCAAGCAACATGAGGTCATAAGCGATAGGTAGCAGAATGAGGCCATTCGGCCCACCAAGTCTACCCTGCCATTCAATCGCGGCTGACCTATCTCTCCCTCCTAACCCCATTCTCCTGCCTCCTCCCCATAACCCCCGACACCCGCACTACTCAAGAATCTATCTATCTCTGCCTCTAAAATATCCACTGACTTGGCCTCCACAGCCTTCTGTGGCAATGAGTTCCACAGATTCACCACCCTCTGACTAGACAATAAACAATAGGTGCAGGAGTTGGCCATTCGGAACCAGCACCGCCTCATTTCCCTTCCAAAGACACGTCCTTTAATTCTGGGGCTGTGCCCTCTAGTCCTGGACTCTCCCACTAGTGGAAACATCCTCTCCACATCCACTCTATCCAGGCCTTTCACTATTTGGTACGTTTCACCTCTCACACCCGCACTAATCAGGAATCCATCTATCTCAGGCTAGTTGAGTTTTAGATAGACACAAAAGGCTGGAGTAACTCAGCGGGACAGGCAGCGTCTCTGGCGAGAAGGAACGGGTTGAGATCATTCCTACACGGCTAGTTATGAGCAAAGTTTATTTTGGACGGAGCGGGCAGGAGCCACATAAAGGCCGGCAGAGATACAGAATCCGGCCTTGCTTTGTCACTCTACTCGCCCAGTTGACCGGCCTGCCCGCCATCTCCCTCTCCGCCCGCGACACACGTCCCTCCATTTACCGGTTCTTCATTTAACGGTGGGCCTGGGCAGTGTCACTCTGCGGCTGTGCTGCCCCTTACTGCCGTGGCCACACGCTCTATCAGCCCTGGTCAGTCCGACTGAGTCTGACGGCGACCTCAAAAGGGTTCTCCACCCCCCTGACCAAGAGCTGCAAGCGACCTTGTCCCTCGTTCCAACACAGCTTTAAACCGGCCAATAATCGGCAGATCACAGGCAGAACAGACAGAAGGCGGGGGGGGGGGGGGGGGGGGGGGCGAGCAAGCTGCCCTTTGCGGTCATTTGCAGTTCTTACTTACACAAAAATATACATATATATTCCCAAATACATATATATCTACACAAATAAACACACACACACACACACATATATATATATATATATATTTAAGTAAGTAGGTTTTATTGGGCCAAGTATACACATACAAGGAATTTGCCTTGCTGCTCCGCCCGCAAGTAACAACATGACGCACAGTGACAGTTACGAATGACTCAGAAAACACTAAACATTAATAATAAGACATGAATGATAAAACACCTGCAATTTCCTCTGTAAATTGGACCCGATGTGTAGAAGTGGATGAGGAAGTGGGATAAGCTCGGACTAGTGCCGACGGGTGACCGACGGTCGATGTGGGCTGGATCTATGCTGTATCGCTAAACTAAACTCTCCCTCGCCTTCTCCCTCAACAGGCAGCAAGTGATATACCCCCCGGAGCCTTACGCCAAAAATAAATAAATAAATAAAGACGATCGGGGCCTAATTGGTAAACTCCTGATTTACCTTCTCTTTATAACTTTGTTTCCTGGTCTCCCGTACGCTGGACCTGTTTATGGATAACCGATACGAGGCCGTTAATCTAATCACTGGGGTCTACAGATCATGGCTACAAAACCACTCTGCCTTCATCTCTGCTATCAAGTTGTTATCCCAGTTTGATTAGATAACTGTCTTGTGAGGTCACAAACATGGCCCTGGAGATAACAGGTTGAAACATAGAAACATCGAAAATAGGTGCAGGAGGAGGAGGCCATTCGGCCCTTCGAGTCAGCACCGCCATTCATTATGATCATGGCTGATCGTCCCCTATCAATAACCCGTGCCTGCCTTCTCCCCATATCCCTTGACTCCACTAGCCCCTAGAGCTCTATCCAACTCTCTCTTAAATCCATCCAGTGACTTGGCCTCCACTGCCCTCTGTGGCAGGGAATTCCACAAATTCACAACTCTGGGTGAAAACGTTTTTTTTCTCACCTCAGTCTTAAATGACCTCCCCTTTATTCTAAGACTGTGGCCCCCTGGTTCTGGACTCGCCCCACATTGGGAACATTTTTCCTGCATCTAGCTTGTCCAGTCCTTTTATAATTGTATATGTTTCCATAAGATTCCCCCTCATCCTTCTAAAGGTTGAGACAGAAGGAGATGTGTCAGAAGGAACTGCAGACGCTGGTTTAAACCAAAGATAGACACAAGATGCTGGAGTAACTCAGCAGGACAGGCAGCATCTCTGGAGAGGAGGAATGCATGACGTTTCAGCTCGAGACCCTTCTTCAGACTGTGCTGGTAGCTTGAGTACAAGTTCTGGAGTATCATCATCATCATCATCATCATTTGTGTCTAACTTCAGGGTCTTGCCCCGAAATGTCACCCATTTCTTCTCTGCAGAGACGCTGCCTGCCCTGCTGAGTGACTCCAGCATTTTGTGTCTGCCTTCGATTTAAACCAGCGTCTGCAGTTATTTCCTACGCGTACAGAATAGGACCCTTCCTTTGATGATCACCTCCACAGATGCTGCCTGACCCGCTGAGTTACTGCAGGAGACATGTTCCCGATGTTGGGGGAGTCCAGAACCAGGGGCCACAGTTTAAGAATAAGGGGTACGCCATTTCGAACGGAGATGAGGAAACACATTTTCTCACAGAGAGTGGTGACTCTGTGGAATTCTCTGCCTCAGAGAGCGGTGGAGGCCGGTTCTCTGGATACTTTCAAGAGAGAGCTAGATAGGGCTCTTAAAAATAGCGGAGTCAGGGGATATGGGGAGAAGGCAGGAACGGGGTACTGATTGGGGATGATCAGCCATGATCACATTGAATGGCGGTGCTGGCTCGAAGGGCCGAATGGCCTACTCCTGCACCTATTGTCTATTGTCTATTGTCTACTCCTGCACTTTGAGATAATAGCTTAGTTCATTGAATCGTAGAAAATTGACCGGTCAATTAACTGGCCTGTCCCACTGTATGAGGTAATTCAAGAGTTCACCCGAGTTTCCCCTGATTCGAGCTCGGAGATTTACGGTAATGGCCGCTCGTCGGTACTCTGGGCTCTCGTGGACATTTGTCACAGTGCTAAAAAAACTTCACGAGCTTACCGCGTTTCCCGAGTACCTGCCGTTAGCGTTACGAGCCGCTACGAGACGTCCCCGAGCTCCGACGTACCCGCTACGTACATTCTCCGTGCTCACCGCGAGTTTGATTTTGTTTTCAACTCGGGAGAGCTCTTGAATTAGCTCGTACAGTGGGACAGCCCCTTAACCGACAAACCTGCACGCTTTTTGGAATGTGGGAGGAAACCGGCGAAAACCCACGCGGGCCACGGTGGGAACGCACAAACTCCGCACAGACAGCGCCCGTAGTCAGGATGGAACCCGTGTCTCTGGCGCGGTGAGGCCGGTGACTCTACCGCTGGGCCACCATCTCAGTGTACCAATCTACCACGTTTCGAGCCTTCAGATTGGCCATGGTTTAGGTTTTTTTATAAATCTGCTTTCACTTAGATCTTTATATATAAAAATCTATCATGTAGTTATTACGCATTCCCTAAACTCTCTGCCCTACGCCAACGGATTACAAATCAACTGGTTTTCATTCCACAATACGGTACCAGATCAAAAATAACATATTCCTTTGTTGCTTTCACAACACATTGATCTAGAAAAAAAAAAAAACCCCAGCTTGCGCGCAGTCCTTGAATTGGCCTTCTACAGAATTACTGCTCATTTTATTTTCCCATCCCTCCTGCTTCCCTCACTTGATGGGATAGCGTTGACGTCGTGCCAGACCGTCATTTATCTAACTGGAAAGTCCTCTATTTGTTAAAAAAAAAAAATTAACTTATTCAATATACAGGCTCTTCCAGTGAGAGTGTGCCGCATTTGCGCAGAATTGTGGAGCAAGCGATCAAACGCCTACGAGTTCACGTGCACGCTCACTGATATTTTATGCCGCGTAATACTGCCCTTTAAAAATCCACGTGTTGACATTGAAAGCACGCACCGATGGGGAACTCAGGAACAGCTTCTTCCCCCTCTGTTATCAGGCTTGTGAACGGTCCTTCCACAAGCTAGGGGCACTGTCCGATTCACCTCTACCCCGTCGCGGGCTTTGGGCTCTGTCTCTGGAACTGGTGCGCTACGATGCTGAGCGAACGACATCCTGCACTCTGTATCTCCCCACTATTCACACAGGGAGTGGTGAGTCTGTGGAATTCTCTGCCACAGAAGGTAGTTGAGGCCAGTTCGTTGGCCATATTTAAGAGGGAGTTAGATGTGGCCCTTGTGGCTAAAGGGATCAGGGGGTATGGAGAGAAGGCAGGTACGGGATACTGAGTTGGATGATCAGCCGTGATCATATTGAATGGCGGTGCAGGCTCGAAGGGCCGAATGGCCTCCTCCTGCACCTATCGTCTACGATTCCCCTTTTGCTCCACCTATTGTACTCGAGTCTGACCTGATTATAATGATATGCAATATCATAACAAAGCTCTTAATAAATCTACAGCTAAGCCAATACAGTGAAATGCTTTTGTTTACATGCTATTAAGAATTAGGGGTAAGCCATTTAGAACGGAGACGAGGAAACACTTTTTCTCACAGAGAGTGGTGAGTCTGTGGAATTCCCTGCCTCAGAGGGCGGTGGAGGCCGGTTCTCTGGATGCTTTCAAAAGAGAGCTAGATAGGGCTCTTAAAGATAGCGGAGTCAGGGGATATGGGGAGAAGGCAGGAACGGGGTACTGATTGGGGATGATCAGCCATGATCACATTGAATGGCGGTGCTGGCCTGAAGGGCCGAATGGCCTACTCCTGCACCTATTGTCTATAGTCTATTGCTACTCAGTCAGATCAGATAATACCACTTATGTTTATCATTATTTTTTGGGGTTTTTTTTTTTAAATTAATAAAAAGATTTTAAAAGAAAGAAAAGATAATACTTAAAAAAAGGACATGCATTGCTGAGAACTATATTCTGCACTCTGTATCTTCACTCCACCTATTGGACTTCAGATTGACTTGAATTTATTTACGTGAAGCATCTGATCAATTTACAGAGGCCAATTAACCTATAAACCCAGTAGAAGGAAGGAATTACAGCTTCGAGCTTGCACCGAAGATTGACACAAAATGCCGGGGTAACTCAGCGCACCAAGCAGCGTCTCCAGAGGTAGTCCAGCAATTTGTGTCGCCCATCTTTGGGATGTGGGAGGAAACCGGACTTTGTCTCTGGAACTGATGCGTCACAATGCTGAGGACTATATATATTACAGTTTAGTTTGGAGACACAGCGCGGAAACAGGCCCTTCGGCCCACCGAGTCCGTGCCGACCAGCGATCCCCGCACTCTACCACTATCCCACATACACTTTAGGGACAATTTACAATTTTTTCCAAAGCCAATTCTAGACAACAGACAATAGGTACAGGAGTAGGCCATTCGGCCCTTCGAGCCAGCACCGCCATTCAATGTGATCATGGCTGATCATCCCCAATCAGTACCCCGTTCCTGCCATCTCCCCATATCCCCTGACTCCGCTATTTTTAAGAGCCCTGTCTAGCTCTCTCTTGAAAGTATCCAGAGAACCGGCCTCCACCGCCCTCTGAGGCAGAGAATTCCACAGACTCACCACTCTCTGTGAGAAAAAAGTGTTTCCTCCTCTCCGTTCTAAATGGCTTACCCCTTATTTTTAAACTGTGGCCCCTGGTTCTGGACTCCCCCAACATCGGGAACATGTTTCCTGCCTCTAGCGTGTCCAAACCCTTAACAAATCTACATACGTTAATCTTATATGTTAATTAATCTTATACGTTAATTAGCCTACAAAACCCGCGGGAGGAAACCAGAGCG
Source organism: Okamejei kenojei (assembly GCA_035221665.1). Lineage (NCBI taxonomy): Eukaryota > Metazoa > Chordata > Chondrichthyes > Rajiformes > Rajidae > Okamejei > Okamejei kenojei. Next base: position 76,545,948 of record CM069140.1, on the reverse strand, counting down.
CCCGGAGAAAACCCAGGCAGGTCTTGGGGAGAAGGTACAAACTCCGTACGGACAAGCACCCGTGGTCGGGATCGAACCCGGGGCTCTGGCGCTGTGAGGCGGCGACACTACCGTTGTGCCACCGTTCACTTTGTGTCTTTTTATTTTGTAAAGCGGCACCTGCAGTTCCGTGACCCGACTGCTTTCACCCCCCCCCCCGCCCGAGTGTCCAATGTGGGAGGGGGTCTCCTTCTGGTGATGATGAGTGGTCAATTCCTCGGGTGACTAAGGTCGGGGATGTGTTAAGATAAACCGTTTGCAACATGTGATGATTATACTGAGGTCTTGCGGAGGACAGGGAGAGTAATCCATGCGTGTGGGGAGCGGCAGACCAGCACTTTCTTTCACAGCAGACCAGGAGTACAGGAGCAAAGAGGTCCTTCTGCAGTTGTACAGGGCCCTAGTGAGACCACACCTGGAGTATTGTGTGCAGTTTTGGTCCCCTAATTTGAGGAAGGACATTCTTGCTATTGGGGGAGTGCAGCGTAGGTTTACAAGGTTAATTCCCGGGATGGCGGGACTGTCATATGCTGAGAGAATGGAGCGGCTGGGCTTGTACACTCTGGAGTTTAGAAGGATGAGAGGGGATCTTATTGAAACATATAAGATTGTTAAGGGTTTGGACACGCTGGAGGTAGGAAACATGTTCCCGATGTTGGGGGAGTCCAGAACCAGGGGCCACGGTTTAAGAATAAGGGGTCGGTCTTTTGGAACGGAGACGAGGAAACACTTTTTCTCACGGAGAGTGGTGAGTCTGTGGAATTCTCTGCCTCAGAGGGTGGTGGAGGCCGGTTCTCTGGATGCTTTCAAGAGAGAGCTAGATAGGGCTCTTAAAAATAGCGGAGTCGGGGGATATGGGGAGAAGGCAGGAACGGGGTACTGATTGGGGATGATCAGCCGTGATCACATTGAATGGCGGTGCTGGCTCGAAGGGCCGAATGGCCTCCTCCTGCACCTATTGTCTATCGTCCTTCTTGTTTCCCCAGCTGATGCGGTCTTTGTCAGTAACTCTGATTGAAGCACGACGGACCTACCCTCGACGTGGTTGTCACTTTGAAGTGTCACCACTCACTCAGGCAAAGCCAGGCCTCATCGTTCCATCAAGAGGTACAGGACTAAATATAGAAGGCTACACAACACAGGCCCGTCTCCCAAAAGAAAGCAGCAAGGGGTCTAACAGGCAGGCTAAACGTTATTCTCTACAAGGCCATTATGGGGGGGCACGGTGGCGCAGCGGTAGAGTTGCTGCCTTCTGGGCCTGTCCCACTGAGG
>CM069140.1:76537137-76539637 GCA_035221665.1 Okamejei kenojei | reverse complement strand
TCACCGTGACAGCCCAAGTGTGTGCGGGGTTGGTGGGGCCGAAGGGCCTGCTTCCGTGCTGTATCTGTAAACTTATCAATGTCATCTTATTGTGCCTGTCTCAGCCACTTTCTCCCGCAGCCTGTTCCATATGTCCACCACACTCTCTGTGATAAATCTGCCCCAAATCGTTGCCTTCATAAACCTATGCCCTCTGGTTTCCTAATTCACCAACCTTGGAACAAAGACTGCGAGCATCCTCTGTGCCTCGGTCTGCAGCTATCTCTCCCCTCCCCTCCCCTGCACGGAGCCTAGGATTCTGGTCCGGAGATGTAGGAAGGAACTAGTTTGTACCGAAGATGGACACAAAATGCCGGAGTTACGCCCCTGTCCCACTTAGGAAACCTGAACGGGAACCTCTGGAGACTTTGCGCCCCACCCAAGGTTTTCCGTGCGATTGTACTTGCTGGAATTTAGGAGATTGAGGGGGGATCTTGTAGAGACTTACAAAATTCTTAAGGGTTTGGACAGGCTAGATGCAGGAAGATTGTTCCTGATGTTGGGGAAGTCCAGAACAAGGGGTCACAGTTTAAGGATAAGGGAGAAGTCTTTTAGGGCCGAGATGAGAAAAACATTTTTCACACAGAGAGTGGTGAATCTGTGGAATTCTCTGCCACAGAATGGTAGTTGAGGCCAGTTCATTGGCCATATTTAAGAGGGTGTTAGATGTGGCCCTTGTCACTAAAGGGATCAGGGGGTATGGAGGAAGGTGGGTACAGGATACTGAGTTGGATGATCAGCGGTGCAGGCTCGAAGGGCCGAATGGCCTACTCTTGCATCTATTTTCTATGTTTCTATGTTTTTATCTTCTGGCCCAGATAGCTGGGCCCAGCCAACCATTCTGAAGCATGAATGAAGTGATTTTTTTTACGATGTTTAAGGAATCCAGGGCCGTGCCCTTTGGTGGGAACGCCGGCCTCGGACACAACACGCCGACTCAGGTGAGCACTGCACCCAGATCATGGGCATTTGCAAATAAAGGATAGAGATAAGGGGCCACAGATTACTCCTCTCCTTTATCTCCAAGGCTGACCAGATATAATTCATGACTGAGTGAGTCTCCACGACCGGCTGGTCATGGAAACCGCGCACTCAGCAGATGCGTGGACCGCTCGAGGCTTTGCTGCTGCTTGTAACGGATATTATGAATCCCATTACACAACACAGAAGCATCCTCACAACCATTTTTAAGAATAAGGAGTAAGCCATTTCGAACGGAGGCGACGAAACACTTTTTCACACAGTGAGTGGTGAGTCTGTGGAATTCTCTGCCTCAGAGGGCGGTGGAGGCCGGTTCTCTGGATGCTTTCAAGAGAGAGCTAGATAGGGCTCTTAAAGTAGCGGAGTCAGGGGATATGGGGAGAAGGCAGGAACGGGGTACTGATTGGGGATGATCAGCCATGATCACATTGAATGGCGGTGCTGGCTCGAAGGGCCGAATGGCCTACTCCTGCACCTATTGTCTATTGACCCGAAACATCACCCCATTCCTTCGCTCCAGAGATGCTGCCTGTCCCGCTGAGTTACTCCAGCATTTCGTGTCCATCTTCGGTGTTAGACCAGCATCTGCAGTTCGTTCCTGCACTATGTCGGTCTATTTAGGTGGGAATAGACAATAGACAATAGGTGCAGGAGTAGGCCATTCGGCCCTTCGAGCCAGCACCGCCATTCAATGTGATCATGGCTGATCATCCCCAATCAGTACCCCGTTCCTGCCTTCTCCCCATACCCCCTGACTCCGCTATCTTTAAGAGCCCTATCTAGCTCTCTCTTGAAAGCATCCAGAGAACCGGCCTCCACCGCCCTCTGAGGCAGAGAATTCCACAGACTCACCACTCTCTGTGAGAAAAAGTGTTTCCTCGTCTCGGTTCTAAATGGCTTCCCCCTTATTCTTAAAACTGTGGCCCCTGGTTCTGGACTCCCCCAACATCGGGAACATGTTTCCCGCCTCTAGCGTGCCCAAGCCCTTAACAATCTTATATGTTTCAATGAGATCCCCCACAATGTTTGAAAAAGTTATGAGAAGAAGGCAGGAGAATTGGGTTTGGGTGAGGGAGAGACAGACCAGCCTCGAATGAATGGCGGAGTAGACTTGATTGGCAGAATTCTGCTGCTATGACTTATGAAATTATGACGATCTTATAAATCTCCGGCGGTGTAAGGCAGCAGCTCTACCGCCGTGCCTTCGAAGAGAGGAAATATTTTAAAAAGTTAGCCGGAGATTGCACTTTGGTGCCCTGGACTGGAGCCTGTGCCTTCCAAGCAGGTGCCCGGGAGGAATGGGGACGGCCCACTGTGTCAAACGAAGGCCCTCGGCTCGCTTAACGATCAGCACCGCTTTAATTGGGCCTCTGGCCAGTTACAATGTGCGACCCCGTGGCCTGCATTAAAAAAGTCAGCGCATTTCAGGAATAATTCATTAAGTGTGACTCTGCTGCAAGGGGCCGTACTTAGCCCGAGC
>CM069140.1:76504637-76534637 GCA_035221665.1 Okamejei kenojei | reverse complement strand
GCATGTGATTGTGTGTGTGTGTGCGCGTGTACATGTATGTACGTGTATGCGTGAGTGTGTGTGCTTGTGCGCGTGTGTAAGTGTATGTGCATTTGTGTGTGCGAAAGTGTGTGCGCGAGTGTGTGAGCGGCGTGTGCTCGCGCGAGTGTGTTTGTTCGCAAGTGTGCCTGTGTGTGTGAGTGTGTGCATGCTCGTGTGCCTGCTTGGGCATCTGTGCGTGCATGTGTGCTTGGGTGTCTGTGTGTGTGACCAGTGCGTGTCTCATGCATGTGTGTGCGTGTGTGTCCATGTGCTCGTGTGTGCGTGCAGCGTCTCTTGCCCAGAGTAGGGGAATCGAGGACCAGAGGACACAGGTTCAAGGTGAAGGGGAAAATATTGAATAGGAATCTGAGGGGTAACTTTTTCACACAGTGGGTGGTGGGTGAATGGAACAAGCTGCCAGAGTAGGTGGTTGAAGTTGGGACTATCCCAACGTTTAAAAAACAGTTAAGACAGGTACATGGATTAGGACAGGTTTGGAGAGATATGGACCAAACGCAGGCAAGTGGGACTAGTGTAGCTGGGACATGTTAGATAGTGTGGGCAAGTTGGGCCTGTTTCCACGCTGTATCACTCAATGACTCTCTGATCTGAACTAAACTACAGACAAGCAAACACCATCCACAGGAATGATTCACCCGTGACTGACTTCAACAAGACTCAGTGCTGTAAGGATTTCATCTTCTTTGGCCTTGCTCCTGAGTTGAACACGCTCTAGGATCCCGGGGACATGTATCTGAATGCTCGACCACGCATTCTGCAAGAACCCATCATTAAAGACCCAATCTCAAATATTGACCCTTCAGTTCAGATTAAGAATATGATTTTTTGGTTGGTGAATTTAGATTATGAGCCACGCTGGCTAAAGATGGAAAAGGAAGACTGTTTGCCTTTTGATGTAGGTTCGATTTATTTTTACACCAAGGGAATTTTAAAAAAAACGTATGGTGACAACCCTATAATTCATAGCAATAGACGTATTTGGAAACAAATAGTTAAGACCCTACATATGGATAATTTGTCACTTTGTTTGCCAATTATGAATAATCCTTTGTTTAAGCGATTCCCTCTGTATTGGACAAGGGGTTTAGACACTGGAATGATTTAGGAATTAAAAGGATAGAACACCTTTACAAGAAAGGAAAATGTCTTTTATTTCAAGAGTTACAGGATATCTATGGATTGCAGTCAAATAACATATTTAGGTAGTTACAAATTAGAAACTATATTAAGTCAAATATGCAAGACTATAAAAATAGAAAACCAGGATTATTAGATGAATTGTTTAATAAACACCCAAATACAGAAAAATTAATAGCGTATATATATATATAATACTATTTTGGATAGGGAAATCCCAACTTCAGAAATATATTGACAAACATGGGGAAATGAAATAGGTTTATCTATAACGAAGGAAATTTGGGAAGAAAGCCAACAATGTATACATCGCTGCTCATTAAATGCTAGACATATATTGATACAATTTAAGGTATTACACAGATTACATTATTCAAAAACGAAATTAAATAGAATTTATTCTAACATTTCTCCTATTTGTGATAAATGTCAGAACTTGGAAGCTAATTTAACGCATAGTTTTGTAACATGTATAAAACTCAATTATTATTGGATAGAAATCTTTAGAGTTATCTCTGAAGTTCTTAAAATTAAACTGGACCCAGATCCAAAATTAATAATATTAGGAGTTCCGGATTCAAATCTAATATTAACAGTAAACCAAAGAAATTTCTTGGATCACTGTTTGATAATAGGGAAAAAATTAATATTGAAATTTTGGAAGGGAACATTATCCCCCACAATTAAAATGTGGACAGTGGAAATGTTGGAGACGTTGCATTTGGAAAGAATCAGATTTGTCCTAATGGACAAATACGAACTCTTTGAACAGGTATGGTCTCCATATACAGAATATTTGAAGGCGTAGCTGTTCTTGGCATCACAACTCAATGGGTACCCGGCAGGATTAGATGGAAATAATTCCTTTTTTTTAAATTTGTATACATGTCTCTATTGATATCGTTATTTGAAATTGTGTTATTCACTATTAGGATGTATACTATAATCTTTTTTTAAATATATATAATACTTTGTTTTAATCGAATATATATAACACAATTTCTTTCTTGTCTTTTCTCTTTCTCTCTCTATATAATCAAAATTATTATTTAATCACTATTCTTATTGATTAAAATCTATTCTTTTCTTTTTTCTATTTTCTAAAAAATAGAAGGTTATAAGAATTATTCGTAATATACTTATTGAAATAAGTTGGTTGTGTATTTGAAAAGTTGTCATACCGTTGTTACGATGGATTACTTCTAATAAAAATATTATTAAATAAATATTGACCCTTTTAGGAGACACACCTCACATATCGGACTTTCAGGGAGTGCAGCGTAGGTTTACAAGGTTAATTCCCGGGATGGCGGAACTGTCATACGCTGAGAGAATGGAGCGGTTGGGCTTGCACACTCTGGAGTTTAGAAGGATGAGAGGGGATCTTATTGAAACATGTAAGATTATTAAGGGTTTGGACACGCTAGAGGCAGGAAACATGTTCCCGATGTTGGGGGAGTCCAGAACCGGGGGCCACAGTTTAAGGATAAAGAGTAAGCCATTTAGAACGGAGATGAGGAAACACTTTTTCTCACAGAGAGTTGTGAGTCTGTGTAATTCTCTGCCTCAGGGGGCGGTGGAGGCCGGCTCTCTGGATACTTTCAAGAGAGAGCTAGATCGGGCTCTTAAAGATAGAGGAGTCAGGGGATATGGGGAGAAGGCAGGAACGGGGTACTGATTGGGGATGATCAGCCATGATCACATTGAATGGCGGTGCTGGCTCGAAGGGCCGAATGGCCTCCTCCTCCACCTATTGTCTATTGTCTATTGTCTATGAACACTATCGGCAGAACGGCAGTTTGAGCCTTTATTGATGTGCTGCAGTTAGTGCCTAATAAAAACCAATTTGTTCATTAATAAACTAGGATTTATCAATTGAGAAGACCACTGATGACTGGGGATTGACAGGCAGCCACCCTGAAAGAAATAAACAAGATGATCAGGAGAAACGAAGAACTTCATAAGATCAGTTTGAAGAAGGGTCTCGACCCGAAACGTCACCGATTCATAGAAACATATAAAATAGGTGCAGGAGGAGGCCATTCGGCCCTTCGAGCCAGCACCGCCATTCATTGTGATCATGGCTGATCGTCCCCTATCAATAACCCGTGCCTGCCTTCACCCCATATCCCTTGACTCCACCAGCCCCTAGAGCTCTATCTAACTCTCTCTTAAATCCATCCAGTGACTTGGCCTCCACTGCCCTCTGTGGCAGGGAATTCCACAAATTCACAACTCTCTAGGTGAAAAAGTTTTTTCTCACCTCAGTCTTAAATGACCTCCCCTTTATTCTAAGACTGTGGCCCCTGGTTCTGGACTCGCCCAACATTGGGAACATTTTTCCTGCATCTAGTTTGTCCAGTCCTTTTATAATTTTATATGTTTCTATAAGATACCCCCTCATCCTTCTAAACTCCAGTGAATACAAGCCTTTAGTCTTTTCAATCTTTCCTCATTTGACAGTCCCGCCATCCCAGGGATCAATCTGGTGAACCTGCGCTGCACTGCCTCAATCACAAGGATGTCCTTCCTCAAATTAGGAGACCAAAACTGTACACAATATTCCTTCTCTCCATAGATGCTGCCTCACCCGCTGAGTTTCTCCAGCAATTTTTGTCTACCTTATTTTTATCCAGCATCTGGAGTTCTTTCTTAAACGTCCCTTATCACCTTCTGCTTTGATCCAACGTTTTCACACCTTACCCCATCCACATCTCTAGACTACCTCTCCCCTGACTCTCAGTCTGAAGAAGGGTTGAGACCAGAAACGTCACCCGTTCCTTCTCTCCAGAGATGCTGCCTGTCCCGCTGAGTTACTCCAGCAGTTTGTGTCTACCTTAAACTCAACTAGCCTGAGATAGATAGATGGTTACACAAAAGGCTGGAGAAACTCAGCGGGTGCAGCAGCATCGAAGGAGCGAAGGAGATAGGCGACGTTTCGGGTCGAGGCCCTTCTTCAGACTTCAGAGATAGATAGATAGTTGATTAGTGCGGGTGTCAGAGGTTTACGGGGAGAAGGCAGGAGAATGGGGTTAGGAGGGGGAGAGATAGATCAGCCATGATTGAATGGCGGAGTAGACTTGATGGGCCGAACGGCCTAATTCTGTTCCTAACACTTGTCTGAAGAAGGGTCTTGGCCCATTCCTTCTCTCCAGAGATGCTGCCCGCCCCGCTAAGTCACAGTACTCCAGCACTTTGTGACTGTCTTCGGTGTAAACCAGCATCTGCAGTTCCTCCCGACACATTCGCCTTTAGGAGACAGACAGTTAAAAGGTTTTGGGAAATGAATTTAAGCATTCATTTAAACTTGGGGGGGGGGGGGGGAGAGAGAAGAGATGAAGCCATTTCAAATTGGTCCCGAAATAATCTGAATTTATTGATGTGTGCAGTCATTCAAAGTGAATCAATCTTCATTCATGATTCAGAATAAACATATTGAATGTGTAATCAATAGATCCTTCAGAGCCACAGACAACGGTAAGCAACATAAAGGCTAATGATGCAAATCTCTGCAAGCTGAACTAAACTGGCTGCCTGACATGACAACAGCGTGAGCGAGGCCCGGCGCAACATGGAGGAGCAGCACCTGGTGTATATCTCTTGGGCAGCTTCCCGCCCCAGCGGCATTATGAACACTGACTTCTCTAACTTCAAGCAGCCCTTGCTTTCCTTCTCTCTCCACCCCCCCACCTAGCCCATTCCCGGTTGTCCCACCAAGTCTTACAGAAAACGGGGCCTGTCCCACTTGGCACCGCGCGTCAACACGTCGTCACCGCCGCGGCGTTTCCGGTGACCCGATACGTCAGTCAATGACGCCGGCAGTCGCCGAAAAGAATCGGCAAGTGGGACAGCCCCTATTACTGTCTCCGGCTACATTTTATCTGTTTGTTTTGTTATCATCTTCTCCCAGCTCCCAGTGATCTGTTCGATGTCTTTCTTGATCTCCATCCCCTTTGTCCCGTTTTCACACCTCACACTCCTTATCTCCGGAATAGGATTTTATTGTCACAGTGAGATCCTTTGCTTGCATACACTATGTATATAAATAGCAGGCACCAAAGTTACAAAGCATGCCGGCTCCCAATTTTGTCCCCCCCCCCCCCCCCACCCCCAACGACAGCGGTTACCCCACACAGGGTCCCCATTGTCCATTGTTCGTCCCCTCTCCCCCCACACCAGGTCCTCCATTGTGTCCTCCATGTGTAGATAAGTGTGTGTGTGCGTGCGTACGCGTGCATTTAAGTGTGTGTGTGTGTGTATGTGCATTTAATTGTGTGTGTGTGCGTGCGTACGCGTGCATTTAAGTGTGTGTGTGTGTATGTGCATTTAATTGTGTGTGTGTGTGTGCATGTGCATTTAAGTGTGTTTGTGTGCATTTAAGCTTGTGTGTGTGCATGTGCATTTAATTGTGTGTGTGTGTGTGTGAGCGTGTGCATTTAAGTGTGTGTGTGCATGCATGCGTGTGCATTCAAGTGTGTGTCTGTGTGTGTGCATTTAAGCTTGTGTGTGTGTGCATGCATGTGTGTGCATTTAAGTGTGTGTGTGTGTGCGCGCGTGCGTGTGCATTTAAGTGTGTGTGTGTGCATGCGTGTGCATTTAAGCTTGTGTGTGTGTGCATGCATGCGTGTGCATTTAAGTGTGTGTGTGCGTGCGTGAGTGCATTTAAGTGTTTGTTTGCGTGCGTGAGTGTGCATTTAAGTGTGTGTGTGCATGCGTCCGTGTGAATTTAAGTGTGTGTGTGTGTGCATGCGTGAGTGTGCATTTAAGTGTGTGTGTGCGTGCTTGTGTGTGTGCATGTGAGTGTGTGTGTGTGTGTGTATGCGTGTGCATTTAAGTGTGTGTGTGTGTGCATCTGAGTGTGTTTGTGTGCATGCGTGTGCATTTAAGTGTGTGTGTGTGCGTGCACGCGCATTAAAGTGTGTGTATGTGTGTGTGCGTGTGTGTGTGTGTGCGTGTGCACACATTGATATGTGCGTTCTAACAAACAATGTGGGTATGTCTGAGTGCACGTGCATATCAATGCAAAAATAGAAACACTGTCCCTCTGGAGATGGCTGGATGCCCAGCAGCATTCTGACAGAGGACTAAAGAACACAGCCCTTCATCAACCCGGTCTCAAGTGGTTAAAGAAGGAGGTTAACGCTCATGAGAACCGAATACCGTTCACAAACTGGAAAACTGCTGAACACCACAAACACCAACGCAACTCCGAATTATCTCGTGTTGGAACGAACTACAGATGCAGGTTTACACCGAAGATGGACACAAAATACCGGACACAGAATAGACACAAACTCGGCAGGACATAACGACGTTACATCAGAGCGGAGGTACGCTCTTCCACAGATTCACCACCCTCTAACTAAAGAAATTCCTCCTCATCTCCTTCCGAAAGTCATACTCTCCCACCAGTGGAAACATCCTCTCCACATCCACTGTATCCAGGCCTGTCACTATTCGGTAAGTTTCTACGAGGTCCCCCCCCCCCCTCATTCTTCTAAACTCCAGCGAGTGCAGGCCCAGCGCCGACAAACGCTCGACAACAACAGCAGGTCGGTATCCTGGATCAGAGAAGATGCCTGACCTGCACTCCACAATCATCCACAATGCACAGAGCCTCAAGATTACATTACACAAGAGTATAGGGTCGCCAACTTTCTCACTCCCAAACAAGGGACAAAAGGTCAAAATACGGGACAAATTCCCGACGGCAATTCGTTGGCCGACTGGGCCGTGGCTGGGTGAGTGATGAGTTGGCCCGGGTGCTGGACTGCACACAAAGCCCAGCCGGCGGGCCAGCTGAGGAGTTTTGGCCCGGGCCGCGCGAAGTCCGGCGCCCCGTCCGACTCGTGAATCGAGGATCGGCCGTGAGAAGGAGGGGTGGTGGTGTGGGCGGTCAGCGAATGTCCGAAGGTCGGACAGCTGGCCGGGCTGCCGACCGACCTACGGGGCCACGGGCGAGGCGCTGCTGCTGCTGCTGCTGCTGCTGCTGCACTCCATGGGCTGCACTACGCCGGGACGGGGTGAGACGGGTGAATCCCCTCGACCCGAGTAGTAGCGGTCAAATACGGGACAAGGGCGGTCCCGTACGGGACAAACCAAGTTAGCCCAATATACGGGATGTCCCGGCTAATACGGGACAGTTGGCAACCCAAGTCCCACATCCCATTCAATGAAAATGCAAAGTTGCAGCCTACCGCATATGGAGTTTGTAGGCTTCACCGTCTCGTTGGAAGGATGTGAATCCCTGCAAGAAAGGAAGAGACAGTGAACAGATTAATCCCAGAATCAGTCATCTTCAACTTACCAAATCTCTGTACTGTTAAGTCACTTTTATTTGTATAGCTCATTAAAAAACAACTCTCGTTGGCCAAAGTGCTTTACATTGGTATAAGAATAGTGTAACAAACAACAGTGGTTCACAGATTAAATACAAACATCGCTACGTACATATAGCCCTCGCTCAGAGGACGTCAAGAAAGGCTTGGGACTAGAGATGAGTTTTTAATCTCGACTTAAAGGAGTCGATGGAGGGGGCAGTTCCGATGGGAGTCGATGGAGGGGGCAGTTCCGATGGGGGTATTGGTTTTTAATTGCATAGCATTTAGTGCTTGAGATCGCTCCGCTTGCGGTTCAGGCAGGACAACACACTCAACCCCCAAGAACGAGCGGGTTAACCTATGACAAGCCTTTGACGGCGCTGGGCCTGTACTCGCTGGAGTTTAGAAGGATGAGGGGGGACCTCATTGGAACTCAACGAATAGTGAAAGGCCTGGATAGAGTGAACGTGGAGAGGATGTTTCCACTGGTGGGAGAGTCTAGGACCAGAGGGCACAGCCTCAGAATTAAAGGACGTTCCTTTAGGAAGGAGATGAGGAGGAATTTCTTTAGTCAGAGGGTGGTGAATCTGTGGAATTCTGTACAGAGTTTGTACGCTCTCCCGGTCACCTGCGTGGGGGATGGGGTGGGTGAGGGGGTGGGTGAGGGGGGTGGGTGAGGGGGGGTGGGGTGAGGGGGTGGGTGAGGGGGTGGGTGAGGGGGTGGGTGAGGGGGTGGGTGAGGGGGTGGGTGAGGGGGTGGGTGAGGGGGTGGGTGAGGGGGGTGGGTGGGTGAGGGGGTGGGTGAGGGGGTGGGTGATGGGGTGGGTGATGGGTGGGTGAGGGGTGGGTGAGGGGGTGGGTGAGGGTGGGTGGGGGGTGAGGGGGTGGGTGAGGGGGTGGGTGAGGGGGGTGGGGGTGGGTGAGGGGGTGGGTGAGGGGTGGGTGATGGAGTGGGGGAGGGGGGTGGGTGAGGGGGTGGGTGAGGGGGTGGGTGAGGGGGGTGGGTGAGGGGGGTGGGTTAGGGGGGTGGGTGATGGGGGGTGGGTGAGGGGGTGGGTGATGGGGTGGGGTGAGGGGGGGTGGGTGAGGGGGTGGGGTGATGGGGGTGGGTGAGGGGGGTGGGTGAGGGGGTGGGTGAGGGGGGTGGGTGAGGGGGGTGGGTGAGGGGGGTGTGAGGGGTGGGGGGGGGTGGGTGAGGGGGGGTGGGTGAGGGGGTGGGTGATGGAGTGGGGGAGGGGGGAAGAGAGGGAATGCAAGGGCTGAGAGAAATCAACGTTCATACTGCTGGGTGGAAGTTTTGTTTAGTAGATTGTTGGCCACATATACCAAGGCCCAGCACAAGTTGGAGGAACAGCACCTCATATTCCGCTTGGGGAGTCTGCATCCTCTGGGCTTGAACATTGAATGTTCTCAATTCCGTTAACCCTTGCTGTCTCCTCCCCTTCCCACCTCTCCCTCAGCCCTCGGGCCCTGGCATTCCCTCTCTCTCTATCTCCCTCTCCCACCCCAGTCGCACCAGCTTCTCATTTTCACACCACAAACAGCTTACAATGGCTTGTTCCCTTTATCACCGATACTTTTTTGCATATCTTTCACTCATTGTTCCTTATCTCTCCACATCACCGTCTATATCTCTCGTTTCCCTGATCCCTGACCAGTCTGAAGAAGGGTCTCGACCCGAAACGTCGCCTATCTCCTTCGCTCCTTAGATGCTGCTGCACCCGCTGAGTTTCTCCAGCCTTTTTGTGTGCCCTCGATTCTCCAGCATCTGCAGTTCCTTCTTTAAGACTAGTTTCACTGTCGTTTCGTTGTCTGTAACTGGTTTTCACCTAGCCCATAGCTAACAGTCTGTTCCCCTTCATCACTCTAGTCGCACATCTTTCATTCATTATCCGTTCCACATTTCTCTCCTTTCCCTCTCCCCCCTGACTCTCGGTCTGAAGAAGGGCCTTTACCCGAGACGTCGCCCGGTTCCCTTCCTCCAGAGATGCTGCCTGACCCGCTGGCTGAGTGGCTCCAGTTTCTGTCCTGGGTTTAAACCAGCATCTGCTGCTCCTCACTGCACACAATGCCATGTCGGCAGGTATCTGAAGGGGGCAGTGCGTTCTCTGTGTTGTTCCGGTCAGAGGCAGAAACGTGAACACCAAGCAAAGTGGATGCCTCTCGCTCCGAGAGACTCCGTCAGCTCTTCCAAACGTCAGGTAGCGAGCGACAGGCAGCTCAGCCGGCGATAGATTGTGCCAAGGACAGAAGCATATAAGATTGTTAAGGGTTTGGACACGCTACAGGCAGGAAACATGTTGGGGGAGTCCAGAACCAGGGGCCACACAGTTTAAGAATAAGGGGTAAGCCATTTAGAACGGAGACGAGGAAACACTTTTTCACACAGAGAGTGGTGAGTCTGTGGAATTCTCTGCCTCAGAGGGCGGTGGAGGCCGGTTCTCTGGATGCTTTCAGGAGAGAGCTAGATAGGGCTCTTAAAGATAGCGGAGTCAGGGGATATGGGGAGAAGGCAGGAACGGGGGACTGATTGGGGATGATCAGCCACGATCGCATTGAATGGCGGTGCTGGCTCGAAGGGCCGAATGGCCTACTCCTGCACCTGTTGTCTATTGTCTATTGACAGAGCGCGTCTCTCCACAACCTGTCCCGGGGCAGAGTGGGGAAGAGGCAGAGACTAAAGGCCCTGTCCCACTTGCCGATTTTTTCCAGCAGCTGTCGGCATCATATTGGTCGCCAAACGATTTTGAACATTTCAAAATCCAGCGGCGACAAAAAAAAATGTCACGACACTTGAAAAGACCACCGCGCGTCAATACGCCGTCACACCGCGATTTTGTCGGTGACCTGATACGTCGGTCAATGATGCCGGCAGCGGCCAAAAGAAAATCGCCAACTGGGGCAGGGCCTTCGATCTATCGATCAACGGGAAAAGTCGGCGTATTCGTACGTCAACCCTCTCTCTCTCTCTCTCTCTGTGGGAGTGGAACGCATGTCACAAAATGAGCAAGAGGGCCAAGTTTAATTAAGTCAAGACATTCCACGTTTCGTCGCCCGTTGCCACGGCAACGTTCAGCTAAGCGGCAACGGGGCTGGCCTCACCAGCCAGCTGTAGACTTCTTATTCTTGCCGCTGGAATGCGGTTTCGGTTTACAGCCCTGATCTCAGCCCACTGATAACTCCCGGTCACCTGACGCCGGCCCTGTCGTGAAATAAAGTGTGACCCATCACCGCTAACAAGGTGCGCAGGAAAGAACTGCCGGCGCTGGTTTAAATGGGAAGTGGGCGCAAGGCGCTGGAGCAACTCAGCTGGGACGGGCAGCGTCTCTGGAGAAGACAGGACGACAGTCTGCCAGGCCCTGAGCTCCATTTGGTGGGTGGTAGAGCGGGCACCCAGAGATGGCACCGTTGGCTGTCTGTTGTTCTGCTCCGCATTCACAGGCTGGGCTCTGGCGGAGCCCCCCGTCTCCGCACGCTGGCGTTGGAACGCCCAACTCCAGTACCAAGTCTGTTGAGCTTCACCCATGCTCCTCTGGAGAGCTCAGACCCTGGACAGCTTTTATCTGGTGAAGAGATGTCGCTGTGTAATGGAGGAGGACAGTGAAAGTAGTTTGTGACCGCCAGCGCGTGTGGGGAAGGGACGGAGAGAGCGTGGGGTGGAAATCCTGGGTGGGGGGGGGACCGGAGGGGGGTGAGAGGTGGGGGACAAACCCCCCCATGTTTTGTAATCCGGACTTTATCAGACGCTTTCCAAAGGCTGAATCGGCCCGTTTGTGGGGCCTTTCATCGCCCGGCGCGGCTTAAAATCGGTCACCGACCAGGTCAGCACCCCGATGTCACCGTCCACAGGGCCCCCGGCCGAAGCCTCCCGTGTGTGCGTGCGTGTGTGCGTGCGTGTGTGTGCGCGGCCGCCAAGAAATTGTGTCCCCCCCCCCCCCCCCCATGTTTTGATAGCGATTTCCGTGCCTGGGAGAGAGAGAGAGAGGGGTACTTGAAGCTCTGAGCCCCGTTTAAGTGCCGGTGTGTTTGCATCGCTCACTGAGAAAGCGGCGCTTCACGGTGGTTCGTGACATTCAAGGAATTGTGGGGACCACAGGCAGCTGTGCACAGCGCTGGGACGGAGATGGGACATGCACCACCTCTCATCCATTCCCCCTTCAACCCTCACTTTTGTAGGTTTTAGACCGTTCGAGACACAGCGCGGAAACAGGCGCTGCGGCCCACCCCGTACGCCGGCACCATCCCACACACACTAGCGACAGTTTACACTTTTACTGAAGCCAATGAACCGACAGACTAGCACTATCCTACACGTTGGGGCGGCACGGTGGCGCAGTGGCAGAGTCGCTGCCTCACGCCGCCACAGACCCGGGTTCGATCCTGACTACGGGCGCTGTCTGTACGGAGTTTGCACGTTCTCCGCCGTGACCTGCGTGTGTGTGATGTGTGTGCGCATGAGTGTGTGTGTGCATGCGTGTGTGCACGCGTGTGTGTTTATGAGTGTGTGTGCGTGCATGTGTGTGAGTCAGTGCGAGAGTCTGTGTGTGTGCGCATGTGTGTGTGTGTGCGCGTGCGTGCGAGTGTGCATGTGCATGCGTGTGAGTGTGTATGTGTGCGTGTGAGTCTGTGTGAGACTGTGTGTGTGCGCGTGTGTGTGTGTGTGTGCGCGCGCGAGTGTGCGCGAGTGTGTGTCTGTGTGTGTGTGTGTGTGCGTGTGCGTGTGTGTGTGTGTGTGTGTGCGTGTGTGCGTGTGTGTGTGTGTGTGGTGTGTGTGTGCGTGCTGTGTGTGTGTGTGTGTGTGCGTGAGTGTGTTGTGTGTGAGTGTGTGTGCGTGTGTGTGTGTGTGTGTGTGTGTGCGTGTGTGTGTGTGTGCGTGTGTGTGTGTGTGCGTGTGTGTGTGTGTGTGCGTGTGTGTGTGTGTGCGTGCGTGTGTGTGTGTGCGTGTGTGTGTGCGTGTGTGAGTGTGAGTGTGCGTGCGTGCGTGTATGTGAGTGTGTGCGTGTATATATATATAAATATGTGGACTGAGCTGTTTTAATGGGTTTATTATGGGTTTTACCGTGGACCGTGTTTACTGCTAATGTGCTGCTAATGTTAGAATTTCATCGTTCCGTTTTGGGGACATGGGACAACAGAACCCACCTGACCCTTGACTGCTCCAGCACTTTGTGCCCTTGTGTGCATTCACCAGCATCTGCAGCTCTTTGCTTCTACATTGTGAAACAGAGAGCGTTTTCTCGGGCTGTTAAAGCTCCATTATCAGAGATGCCACTTCGAGCTGCTGAAGCCTTCCATCTTATCAGAGGTTTAAAAACACGTCCATGCCTTTGACGCAGAGAATGACTGGGAGTTCTGTCAGTGCATTCGCTAATATTTTAGCTTCCACCATGACCAACAAAACAAATTAACTGGTCATCTATCTCATTGCTGCTTGTGGTTTCTCAGTGTGTGCCAACTGTCTGCTCTATTTACTGACAGAGCAACAGGAATACTTAAGAGAGAACTGCAGATGCTGGAAAAATCGAAGGTCGACAAAAATGCTGGAGAAACTCAGCCGGGTGTGGCAGCAGGTCGAAGTTTCAGGTCGAGACCCTTCTTCAGTCTGAAGAAGGGTCTTGACCCAAAACCTATCCCTTGGCTCCACAGATGCTGCCTCACCCACATAACCATATAACAATTACAGCACGGAGACAGGCCCTCTCCGCCCTTCCAGTCCATGCCGACCATTTGTTTTCCCCTAGTCCCATCTACCTGCACTCAGACCATACCCCTCCATTCCCTTCACGTCCATATACCTATCCACTTTACTCTTAAATGTTAAAATCGATCCTGCCTCCACCACTTCTGCTGGAAGCTCATTCCACACAGCCACCACCCTCTGAGTAAAGAAGTTCCCCCTCACGTTACCCCTAAACTTCTGTCCCTTAATTCTCATGTCATGCCATCTTGTTTGAATCTTCCCTACCCTCAATGCTTATCCACGTCAACTCTGCCTATCCCTTTCATCATTTTAAAGACCTCAATCAAGTCCCCCCTTAACCTTCTGCGCTCCAAAGAATAAAGACCTAACTTGTTCAACCTTTCTTTGTAACATAGTTGCTGGAACCCAGGCAACATTCTAGTAAATCTCCTCTGTACTCTCTCTATTTCGTTAACATCCTTCCTAAATTGTACACCATACTCCAGAATTGGTGTACAATTAGCTGTACAATTTTAACATTACTTCCCTACTCCTATATTCAATGCTCTGATTTATAAAGGCCAGCACACCAAAGGCTTTCTTTACCACCCTATCTACATGCAATTCCACCTTCAGGGAACTATGCACAGTTATTCCTAGATCCCTCTGTTCCACAGCATTCCTCAATTCCCTACCATTTACCATGTACGTCCTATTTTGATTTGTCCTGCCAAGATGTAGCACTTCACACTTATCAGCATTAAACTCCATCTGCCATCTTTCAGCCCACTTTTCCAAATGGCCCAAATCTCTCTGTAGACTTTGAAAATCTACTTCATTATCCACAACACCCACCTATCTTAGTATCATCTGCATACTTACTTATCCAATTTTCCACCCCATCATCCAGATCATTGATGTACATGACAAACAACAGTGGACCCAACACAGATCCCTGAGGCACCCCACTGGTCACCGGCTTCCAACCTGACAAACAGCCATCCACCATTACTCTCTGACATCTCCCATTCAGCCACTGTTGAATCCATCTTGCTACTCCGCCATTAACACCCAAAGATTGAACCTTCTTAACCAACCTTCCATGGGGAACGTTGTCAAAGGCCTTACTGAAATCCATATAGACAACATCCACTGCTTTACCCTCATCAATTTCCCTAGAAACCGCTTCAAAAAATTCAAGAAAGTTTGTCAAACAATACCTTCCCGGCACAAATCCATGTCGATTGTTCCTGATCAGACCCTGTTTATCCAGATGCTTTTATATATTATCTCTAAGTATCCTTTCCATTAATTTGCCCACCACTGACGTCAAACTAACAGGTCTATAATTGCTAGGTTTATTCTTTGAACCCTTTTTAAACAATGGAACAACATGCGCAGTACGCCAATCCTCCGGCACTATTCCCGTTTCTAATGACATTTGAAATATATCTGTCATAGCTCCTGCGATTTCTACACTAACTTCCCTCAATGTCCTAGGGAATATCCTGTCAGGACCTGGAGACTTATCCACTTTTATATTTTTCAAAAGTGTCAGTACTTCCTCCTCTTTGAATCTCATAGTTTCCATAGCTACTCTACTTTTTTCCCTTACCTCACAGAGTTCAATATCCTTCTCCTTGGCGAATACCGAAGAAAAGAAATTGTTCAATATCTCCCCCATCTCTTTTGGCTCTGCAGATAGCTGTCCACTGATTTGAAACCCGCTGAGTTACTCCAGCATCATTGTCTACCTTCAACAGGAATACTTAGCTTATTTCAGTTTTTGTTTTAGAGATACAGCGTGGAAACAGGCCCTTCAGCCCACCGAGTCTGCGCCGACCAGCGATCCCCGCACACCAACACTACCCGACACGCACGCGGGACGATTTACAATTTAACCAAACCAATTAACCTACAAAACCTGTGCATCTTTGGTGTGTGGGAGGAAACCGGAGCTCCCGGAGAAAACCCACGCAGGTCACGGGGAGAACGTGCAAACTCCACACAGACGAGCACTCGTGGTCAGAATCCGAACAGGCGTCTCCGGTGGTGTGAGGTACAGAAGTGTGTAAACGCACACCTCCAGATTCAGGGACAGTTTCTTCCCAGCTGTTATCAGGCAACTGAACCATCCTACCACAACCAGTGAGCGGTCCTGATCTACTATCTACCTCATTGGTGACCCTCGGACTATCCTAGATCGGACTTTGTTGGTTTACCTTGCACTAAAGGTTATTCCCTATATCAGTTTGAGAGAGCTAGATAGGGCTCTTAAAGATAGCGGAGTCAGGGGATATGAGGAAAAGCAGGAACGGGGTACTGAGTGGTACGCAGGAATGGGGTACTGAGTACCTTCGCTGTAGCTCGCTGCACGTGACAATAAACTTGACTGAACTGAACTGAAACGTGAGCCAAACCTCCACTGGAAAGGCGCGCATACAACGGCAGCATCTAATTTGCCTCACAACAAGATTTCTGAAGCTAACCTGAAGCACGGGTAATTTGCAGAGTTTTTAACCTGCAATTATACTCTGCAATAATGTAAATAAACATAAATCGCCAAATGAGCCGCCTGCTTCAAGAACGGACTGACTATAGGTTAAACACTACATTTGAGTTGTTTATTCATGCTGATCCGTGCCTGTGCCGCACGCTTCCTGCCCGCCAACCTCTCTCCCGTCTAGTTTTTTTGTTTACTTCAGAGATACAGCGTGGAAACAGGCCATTCGGCCCACCGAGTCCGTGCCGACCAGCGATCCACGCACTCTAAAGGGCCTGTCCCACTTTCACGACCTAATTCATGACCATTTTAACTCGGGGACATTTTTCATCGGGCTAGAAAAACGCCCCGACCTACTTGATGCCGCGAGTACCCACGACTAGCATCACGGCCTGTTACGACCCACCTACGTCCTACCTACGACCTCGTGACGCCCACGCTGCGAGTATGAGTCCAGGGCAAACTCGGCAGAGGTCGTGAATTGGGTGGGGAAAGTGGGACAGGCCCTTAACACTATCCTACACACACCAGGACAATTTCTAATTTTACCAATGCCAATTCACTTACAAACCTGTACGTCTTTGGAGTGTGGGGGAAAACCCACAAGGAGACCGTGCGAACTCCGCACAGATAGGCGTATGGAGGCAAGGGTGCGTATAAAATCATGAGAGGAATAGAACGGGTAGATGCACAGAGTCTCTTGCCCAGAGCAGGTGAATCGAGGACCAGAGGACATACAGTAGGTTTAAGGAGAAGGGGGAAAGATTTAATAGGAATCTGAGGGGTAACATTTTCTCACAGAGGGTGGTGGGTGTATGGAGCGAGCTGCCGGAGGAGGTAGTTGAGGCTGGGACTATCCCAACATTTAAGAAGCAGTTAGACAGGTACACGGATAGGACAGGTTTGGAGGGATATGGACCAAACGTAGGCAGGTGGGACTAGTGTAGCTGGGACACGTTGGCCGGTGTGGGCAAATTGGGCCGAAGGGCCTGTTTCCACACTGTATGACTTTGTATGACGGCACGGGGCGCAGCGGTAGAGTTGCTGCCTCACAGCGCCAGAGTCCCGGGTTCCATCCCGACTACGGGCGCAGTCTGTACGGACTTTGTACGCTTTCCCCCGTGACCCGCGTGGCTTTCCTCTGGGTGCTCCGGTTTCCTTCCACACTCCAAAGACGTGCAGGTTTGTAGGTTAATTGGCTTAAGTTTAAAAAAAAAATTGTATATTGCCCCTGGTGCGTGTGGGAGTGTGTTAGCATACGGCGCGATCACTGGTTGGCACGGACTCGATGGGCAGAAGGGCCTGTTCCCGCCCTGCATCTCTAAAGTCCAAAGTAAAGTCTAAAGGGCCTGTCCCACCTGGCGATTTTTTTTAGGCGACTGCCGGCATCAGTGACTGGCGCATCAGGTCACCGAAAAATTAGCGGCGTGACACGGCGTGACGACGTACGACGCCCGGTCTTTTTTCAAGTGTCGCAACATTTTTTTGTCGCCGCTGGATTTTGACGCCAGCAGTCGCCGATCGGCAAGTGGGAGAGGCCCCCTGTCCTAATCCGCGAGTTCAGACGAGTTTGCCCTCGACTCATACTCGCAGCATGGTCGACACGAGGTCCTAGGAGGTCTTCGTAACTCTCCTTCACGCTCGAGAGTGGTCCCCGCGTACTCGAGGCCTCAGCTAGGTCGCAACTTGTTAAAAAATACGCGCGAGTTAAAAAAGGTCGCAATGGAAAAAATCGATACTTTTTTTACTCGTAGGTTTAGTCGTAGTAGGTCGTAGTGGGTCGGCATGTTAGTCGTAGGCAATCGAGGGCAGTCGTAGGTAGTCTTCATCATAGTCGAAGGGAGGTCGAAGGAGGTCATCTTCACTCTCCACTATTCGGTGTCCAATTTTCCCGAAGTTAGTCGTAGCTAGTTGTAGCTAGTCGTAGTTAGTCTTCAACACAGTTGAAGGAGGTCTTCAACATGTCATTTTTTCAAACTCTTCTAAACTCGCCAATTAGGTCGCCCAAGTGGGACAGCCCCTTAAATGCTCAATCAGCTGCAGTTTTGAGAAGAGTTAGCTGGGTTCCTCAACATCACTTAAAGTGGAAAAAAAAAAAAATAAACTGATTGTGGGACTAAGAAAAACTATTCTTAGAGTAAGAAAACCAGACAACCCCCCGCCACACACACACACACACATTCACATCACTGTGAACTTTCAGTAACTATTACAGATTATCAGTGGGTCCATAGGTCAACGATACCTTCCTGAATTACAGTGACTAGGCAAATGGTGACCAAGATCCAACTAAGATCCGATTCCCTTCAGTAGCTGCTCTCCGAGCCCATCAGGAATGGTTTCAGTGGTAGAAGAACGGTCTTGACCCGAAACGTCACCCATTCCTTCTCTGCAGAGATGCTGCCTGTTCCTCTGAGTTACTCCAGCATTTTGTGTCTATCATGGTTTTAATTTAGACAATAGATAATAGAAAATAGACAATAGGTGCAGGAGGAGGCCATTCGGCCCTTCGAGCCAGCACCGCCATTCACTGTGATCATGGCTGATCATCCCCAATCAGTACCCCGTTCCTGCCTTCTCCCCATATCCCCTGACTCCGCTATCTTTAAGAGCCCTATCTAGCTCTCTCTTGAAAGTATCCAGAGAACCGGCCTCCACCGCCCTCTGAGGCAGAGAATTCCACAGACTCACAACTCTCTTGGGTGAAAAAGTGTTTCCTCGTCTCCGTTCTAAATGGCTTACCCCTTATTCTTAAACTGTGGCCCCTGGTTCTGGACTCCCCCAACATCGGGAACATGTTTCCTGCCTCTAGTGTGTCCAAACCATTAATAATCTTAGGTAGACAAAAGTGCTGGAGAAGCTCAGCGGTTGCAGCAGCATCTATGGAGCGAAGGAAATAGGCAACGTTTCGGGCCGAAACCCTTTAATAATCTTATATGTTTCAATGAGATCCCCCTCATCCTTCTAAACTCCAGAGTGTACAAGCCCAGCCGCTCCATTCTAACAACATATGACAGTCCCGCCATCCCGGGGATTAACCTCGTGAACCTACGCTGCACTCCCTCAATAGCAAAAATGTACTTCCTCAAATTTGGAGACCAAAACTGCACACAATACTCCAGGTGTGGTGTCACGAGGGCCCTGAACAACTGCAGAAGGACCTCTTTGCTCCTATATGCAACTCCTCTTGCTATGAAGGCCCACATGCCATTCGCTTTCTTCACTAACTGCTAGTTTAGTTTAGAGATACAGCGCGGCAACAGGCACTTCAGCCCACAGAGTCCGCGTCAACCAGCGATCCCCGCACACTAACACTATCCGACACACACACATTAGGGTTAATTTTTTAAATATTAATAACCAAGCCAATTAACCCACAAACCCGCACGTCTTTGGAGTGCGGGAGGAAACCGGAGCACCCGGAGAAACCCACGCAGGTCACGGGGAGAACGTACAAACTCCGTACAGACAGCGCCCGTAGTCGGGATGGAACCCGGGTCTCTGGCGCCGTGAGGCAGCGAGTCGACCGCTGCGCCCCCGTGCTGACCTACACTGACGGTGCCCTGCCAAATGCTTTATTCAACACCTGCGTCGCCAAACAGATTAGGATGTTTGCATCAGGCGCTGGTTCGTGGCAGAAATATTCATAAGGGCTGAAATGACAAGAGGTCATTTGGAACGCAGATGTCCGCCAGGGCTGTGTGTGCCCTCTATCCAGAAAAAAACAAACACAAATTTCTAAATAAAACCGTGTCCCGGGGCTCCTGGATGGAGCTATTTATCAGCCACGTCCGCTCAGCCCGCCTGGGCCTACCTGACCTCCCGGTTGCCAAACACTTTAACTCCCCCTCCCATTCCCACACTGACCTTTCTGTCCTGGGCCTCCTCCATTGTCAGAGTGAGGCCCACCACAAATAGGAGGAACAGCACCTCATATTTGGCTTGGGCAGCTCACACCCCAGCGGTATGAACATTGACTTCTCTAACTTCAAGTGACCCTTGCTTTCCCTCTCTCTCCCCCACCCTAGTATCACTGTCGTCTCGTTGAGTCTCATTGTCTGTAACTCATTTTCACCTAGCCCACAGCTAACAGTGGCCTGTTTCCTTCATCATTGTCACTTTTTTTGAATATCTTTCATTCATTTCTTCTATCTCTCTCCACATCACCGTCCATGTCTCTCGTTTCCCTCCCCCCTGACTCTCAGAGTGAAGAAAGGCCTCGACCCAAACATCACCCATTCCTTTTCTCCAGAGATGCTGCCTGTCCCGCTGAGTTACTCCGGCATTTTGTGTCTACCTTCGGTGCTATAAGATCATAAGTGATAGGAATAGAATTAGGCCATTCGGCCCATCAAGTCTACTCCGCCATTCGATCATGGCTGATCTATCTACCCCTCCTAACCCCATTCTCCTGCCTTCTCCCCACAACCCCTGACACCCGCACTAATCAACAATCTATCTATCTCCGCCTTAAAAATATCCACTGACTTGGCCCCCACCGCCTTCTGCGGCAAAGAATTCCACAGATTCACCGCCCTCTGACCAAATCTCTCCTCATCTCCTTCCTAAAAGAACATCCTTTAATTCTGAGGGTATGACCTCTAATCCTAAACTCTCCCACCAGTGGAAACATCCTCTCCACATCCACTCTATCCAGGCCTTTCACTATTCTGTTTGTTTCAATGAGGTGTCCCCCTTCATTCTTCTAAACTCCAGCGAATACAGGCCCAGTGCTGACAAACGCTCATCATAGGTTAACCCACTCATTCCCATCTAACCCACAAAGTTACTCTGGCTTTTTGTAGCTATCGTCGATGCTGTCTGACCCGCTGAGTTGCTCCAGCTCTTTGTGTCTACCTTCGATGCCTTCTGATCTCCCGGTCGCTCAGCACTTCAACTCCCCCTCCCGTTCCCACACTGACCTCTCTGTCCAGGGCCTCCTCCATTGTCAGAGTGAGGCCCAGGGCAAATTGGAGGAGCAGCACCTCATATTTCGCTTGGGCAGTTTCCAACCCAGCGGCATGAACATTGACTTCTCCAACTTCAGATAGCCCTCGCTTTCCCCTCTCTCTCCATCCCCTCCCCCTTCCCAGTTCTCCCGCTAGTCTGACTGTCTCCGACTACATCCTATCTCTGTCCCGCCCCCTCCCCTGACGTCAGGCTGAAGAAGGATCTCGACCCGAAACGTCGCCCGTTCCTTCTCTCCAGAGACGCTGCCTCACCCGCTGAGTTACTCCAGCGTTTTGTGTCCACCTTCGATTTTTCCAGCATCTGCAGTCCTTCCTTGCACGTAATGCGGGCTAATGATGCAAGGCTGGTCTGCCTGCTTCATCAGTCAGTTAGCAAAGGTCACGCGAAGGTATCGTCCGAGCACGACAAACACGAGTGTCGTCAGCTCGTCCCGTGCGAGGGCCCGTTTGGAGCAATTAGATAGTTATTCCTGTCTCACAGACACTGAGCTTGCATGAAGCTGTCTAACCTGTTGCCTCGCTCCCACAGAGGCCCGACCTCTTGCACAGATAGAACACACCTGCTGACGTCAACCGCTGGATCCCAAAGATCAGTCCTGACCTACCAATGACCACTGTGGCCTGACAGGGGGCGGCACGGGGGCGCAGCGGTGGAGTCGCTGCCTCACAGCGCCAGAGACCCGGCTTGGACCCCGACTACGGGCGCTGTCCGCGCGGAGTTTGCACGTTCTCCCCGTGACCTGCGTGGGTTTTCTCCCAGATCTTCGGTCTCCTCCCACACTCCAAAGACGCGCAGGTTTGTAGGCGAAGCGGCTTGGTGTAAATGTAAAAACATTGTCCCCCCGTGTGTGTAGAATAGTGTCAGTGTGAGGGGGTCGCTGGTCGGCGCGGACCCGGTGGGCCGAAGGTCGCTGTTTCCGCGCTGGATCTCCAAACCAAAACCATCGTTGACGGGCTCATAGAAACATAGAAACGTAGACAATAGGTGCAGGAGGAGGCCATTCGGCCCTTCGAGCTTTCACCGCCATTCATTGTGATCATGGCTGATCGTCCCCAATCAATAACCCGTGCCTGCCTTCTCCCCATATCCCTTGACTCCACCAGCCCCTGGAGCTCTATCTAACTCTCTCTTAAATCCATCCACCGGAGGATCGGGCTCGGAGAATAGAATCGGATCTTAGTTGAATCTTGGTCACCATTTCCCCGGTCACTGAGCTCCAAAGATTTGTGGGTCAATTAATTGGCTTCGGTAAAAATTGTAAATTGTCCCTGGTGTGTGTAGGATAGTGTTAGTGCGCGGGGATCGCCAGTCGGCGCGGACCCGGTGGGCCAAAGGGCCTGTTTCTGCGCTGTATCTCTACACTAAACTACTGCATTTTACCTTGCACTAAACATTATTCCCTTCATCGTGTATCTGTGCACTCTGGACGGCTCGATTGTAATCACGTACGGTCTTTCCACTGACTGGTCAGCGCGCAACAAAGGCTTTTCCCTGTACCTCGGTACACGTGACAATGAACTAGACTGACTCCACTTTCCAGGTAGATTTGCCAACTGTGATTTTAATTGGTTTGAGGGTTATATTTTTTTAGTTACAGCACGGGAGAGGGCCCTTTGGCCCACTGACCAACGATCACGCATTCACATTAAAACATATTAAATAGGTGCAGGAGTAGGCCATTCGGCCCTTCGAGCCAGCACCGCCATTCAATGTGATCATGGCTGATCATCCCCAATCATTGCCCCGTTCCTGCCTTCACCCCATATCCCTTGATTCCGTTTTCCCTAAGAGCTAACTCCCTCTTCAATACATCCAGTGAATTAGACAACAGACAACAGGTGCAGGAGGAGGCCATTCGGCCCTTCGAGCCAGCACTGCCATTCAACGTGATCATGGCTGATCATCCCCAATCAGTACCCCGTTCCTGCCTTCTCCTCATATCCCCTGACTCCGCTATTTTTAAGAGCCCTATCTAGCTCTCTCTCGAAAGCATCCAGAGAACCTGCCTCCACCGCCCTCTGAGGTGGACCAGGCATCCCAGACAGTGGCGACGATAAACACAAAATACTGTAACTGACAATAGACAATAGACAACAGGCGCAGGAGGAGGCCATTCGGCCCTTCGAGCCAGCACCGCCATTCAACGTGATCACGGCTGATCATCCCCAATCAGTACCCCGTTCCTGCCTTCTCCCCATATCCCCTGACTCCGCTATCTTTACGAGCCCTATCCAGCTCTCCCTTGAACCGGCCTCCACTGCCTTCTGTGGCGGAGAATTCCACAGATTCACAACTCTCTGGGTGATAAACCGGTGCGATCCCGCGCACACTGGGGATAATTTACAATTCACGGAAGCCAATTAAGCTGCAAACCCGCACGTCTTCGGAGTGCGGGAGGAGCCCGGAGCTCCCGGAGAAAACCCACGCAGGTCACGGGGGGAACGTAGGCAGACTCCGTGCGGGCAGTGCCCCTTGGTCGGGATGGACCCTGGGTTCTCCGGCCCTGCGAGGTGGCAACTCCACCGCTGCTTTGCCGAGCTGCATCCTGGCCTTTGATCCAAGCGGCTCTTTTCCCAGATTCCCAAGCTGACTCCACTGAAGATCAGCCGGCGGGGAGGGGAGGTGGGGGGGGGGGGGGGGGGGGGGTGGTAACAAGAGGCCCAGTATTAACTACACCGCCCATTCAGAGAATCACCGGGTGCCAGGCAGTCGGGCCTACGTTTGTTTAATTTGAACGTTGAATTTATTTATGGTAGGAAGTCCAATGTGACCTCAGGATGTTAATCTTTCCCCTTGGATTTATTACCAGGGAAATCGATATTCAGGATGGGCCTGGCGAAGGTTCTTGTGTTCACACGAGGGCCAGGATGGAGGCAGTGGTCCCACACTCCAAAGGCGTACAGGTTTGTAGGTTAATTGGCTTCTTGTAACTTGACCCGAGCGGTTATTTTTAGAGATACAGCGCGGAAACAGGCCATTCGGCCCGCTGAGTCCGTGCCGGCCAGCGATCCCCGCACACTAATACTATCCTACACACACTGGGGACAATTCACATTTATACCAAGACAAGTAACCTACAAACCTGCACGGGGCGTCTTTGAAGTGTGGGAGGAGACCGAAGGTCTCGGAGAAAACCCGCGCGGGTCACGGGGAGAACGTGCAAACTCCGTGCAGACAGCGCCCGTAGTCGGGATCGAACCCGGGTCTCTGGCGCTGTGAGGCAGCAACTCTACCGCTGCGCCACCGTGCCATGTGTGTGTGTGTGTGTAGGATAAGTTCATACTGTAACTGACAATAGACAATAGACAATAGGTGCAGGAGGAGGCCATTCGGCCCTTCGAGCCAGCACCGCCATTCAATGTGATCATGGCTGATCATCCCCAATCAGTACCCCGTTCCTGCCTTCACCCCATATCCCCTGACTCCGCTATCTTTAAGAGCCCTATCTAGCTCTGTCTTGAAAGCATCCAGAGAACCGGCCTCCTCCGCCCTCTGAAGCAGAGAATTCCACAACTCTCTGTGAGAAAAAATGTTTCCTCATCTCCGTTCTAAATGGCTTACCCCTTATTCTTAAACTGTGGCCCCTGGTTCTGGACTCCCCCAACATCGGGAACATGTTTCCTGCCTCTAGCGTGTCCAAGCCCCTAGCAATGTTATATGTTTCAATGAGATTCCCTCTCATCCTTCTAAACTCCAGAGTGTACAAGCCCAGCCGCTCCATTCTCTCAGCGTATGACAGTCCCGCCATCCCGGGAATTAACCTGGTGAACCTACGCTGCACTCCCTCGATAGCAAGAATGACCTTCCTCAAATTAGGGGACCAAAACTGCACACAATACTCCAGGTGTGGTCTCACTAGGGCCCTGTACAACTGCAGAAGGACCTCTTTGCCCCTATATTCGATTCCTCTTGTTATAAAGGCAGAAGGGCCTGCTTCCATGCTGTCTCTAATGTCTGCAGATCGTTCAGTTCAGTGTAGTTTATTGTCACTTGTACTGAGTGAAGTGCAGGTTTGTTGCGTCCTAACCAGTCAGCGGAAATACATAAGATCGTAAGTCACAGGAGCATAACTGGGTCACTCTGTGCACTTGGTACCAAGCCCTGCATCACCTTGAAGGGAGAACTGCATTTTCGTGAACATTACTGTGACCTGATGTCAGCATATTATCATTAGATCCCAAGGCCATGCGATAGGAGCAGAATAAGGCCACTCGGCCCTTCAAATGTACTCTGCCATTCTGTCACGGCTGATCCATCCCTCCGTCCGAACCCCATTTGCCCGCCTTCTCCCCATAACCCCTGACACCCGTGCCAATCAAGAACTCTTCTGCGACTCTGGCCATCGACAGGGGGGTGGGGGGCTAGCCTAACGTGGGTTAGCGCACGAGTGCATCGCTGAATTTAGAAGGATGAGTGGGGACCTCATTGAGACTTGCCGAGTAGTGAAAGGCCTGGATAGAGTGGATGTGGAGAGGATGTTTCCACCTAGTGGGAGAGTCTAGGACCAGAGGTCACAGCCTCAGAATTAAAGGACGTTCTTTTGGGAAGGAGATGAGGAGGAATTTCTTTAGTCAGAGGGTGGTGAATCTGTGGGATTTATTGTCACAGGCGGCTGTGGAGGCCAAGTCTACGGATATATTTAAGGCAGAGATAGATAGACACAGGAGAATAGGGTTAAGAGGGAAAGATAGATCAGTGATGATTGAATGGAGGAGTAGACTTGATGGGTCGAATGGTCAAAACCATTCAATGTGATCATGGCTGATCATCCCCAATCAGTACCCCGTTCCTGCCTTTTCCCCGTATCCCCTGACTCCGCTATCTTTAAGATCCCTGTCTAGCTCTCCCTTGAAAGTATCCAGAGAACCAGCCTCCACCGCCCTCTGAGGCAGAGAATTCCACAGATTCACAACTCTCTGTGAGAAAAAGTATTTCCTCATCTCCGTTCTAAATGGCTTACCCCTTATTCTTAAACTGTGGCGCCTGGTTCTGGACTCCCCCAACATCGGGAACATGTTTCCTGTCTCTAGCGTGTCCAAGCCCTTAATAATTTTATATGTTTCAATGAGATATCCTCTCATCCTTCTAAACTCCAGAGTGTACAAGCCCAGCTGCTCCATTCTCTCAGCATATGAGAGTCCCGCCATCCCGGGAACTAACCTGGTGAACCTATGCTGCACTCCCTCAATAGCAAGAATGTCCTTCCTCAAATTAGGAGACCAAAACTGCACACAATACTCCAGGTGTGGTCTCACTAGGGGGGCCCTGTACAACTGCAGAAGGACTGGGGCCAATTTACAATTTGTTACCAAAGTCGATTAATCCATGGACCCGCTCGTCTTTGGAGCGTGGGGGGAAACCGGAGCACCGAGAGAAAACCCACGGCAGGACGCGGGGAGAGCGTGCAAACTCCGCACAGACAGCACCCGTAGTCAGGGTGGAACCCGGGTCTCTGGCGCTGTGAGGCGGCAACCTTACCGCTGGGCCACGTGCCGCCCCACATCACTGGATTGAATAATGGTAGACGGCTAGACTGTCGAGCGCAGGCAGGTTAATGTAAAGGCTGCCCAACCCCACTGTGGGGATCGAGGGAGTTCACCTCCAACTCACAGACAGACGGTCTACTGAAGGAAAGGTTCGCATCAGAACGACCCATCCATCAAGAGCCTGAGAGGCAAGTGGTCCCTTCAGACCAAGCTTCTCTTTGCATTATTTATTAGCGTGAATGAACCTGACTGAGATCTGTGGGCAGTCGTAGGCACAACTGTAAATGGTCTGACAGTATTGACAGGAGATAAGTCCGCACATCCATCGCTGAAGAAGATTGATGACCCTTCACCCGATGAACCTTGATTAACAAACTGTTGTGACTTACTCGTTAAGGCAGAAAGGGCGGCCTGACAATGCAGCGGTCGATCGACTGCCCCACAGCGCCGGGTACCCGGGTTCAATCCCGACTACGGGCGCTTGTCCATACGGAGTTTGCACGCTCTCCCCGTGACCCGCGTGGCTTTTCGCCCAAGATCTTCGGTTTCCTCCCACACTCCAAAGACGCGCAGGCTCGCATGTAATACACTAGGCCCAAGTGTAGGATGTCCCTGGTGTGTGTAGGATAGTGTTAGTGTGCGGGGACCGCCGGTCGGGGCGGACTGGATGGGCCGAAGGGCCTGTTTCCGCGCTGTATCTCTGGACTAAACAGAACTAAATTAAGAAGGCAGCCTTCATTCATTGCCACAGAAATCTACGGATATTTTTCAGGTGGGGATTGGCAGATTTGTCGCTTAGTGTGGGTGTCAGGGGTTATGGGGAGAAGGCAGGAGAATGGGGTTAGGAGGGAGAGATAGATCAGAGCTGAAACAGGCCCTTCAGCCCACCGGGTCCACACCGACCAGCGATCCCCGCACATTAACCCATGCCTACACACACTAGGGGTAATTTACACCTGTCCCAAGTGCACAAACCCAAGCCCATGAAAGATGTTATAAATGTAAAAAAAATGTATAAATTGGTATAAATGTAAAAATGGTCGAGGGTGGTGTTGGTTCACGGGGATCGCTGGTCGGCGCGGACCCAGTAGGCCGAAGGGCCTGTTTCCGTGCTGCATCTCTAACGACTTAAAAACTAAAACTGAATTAAGAATAAGGAGTCAGAGAACGGAGACGAGGAAACACTTTTTCTCACAGAGAGTGGTGAGTCTGTGGAATTCTCTGCCTCAGAGGGCGGTGGAGGCCGGTTCTCTGGATACTTTCAAGAGAGAGCTAGATAGGGCTCTTAAAGATAGCGGAGTCAGGGGATATGGGGAGAAGGCAGGAACGGGGTACTGATTGGGGATGATCAGTCATGATCACATTGAATGGCGGTGCTGGCTCGAAGGGCCGAATGGCCTACTCCTGCACCTATTGTCTATTGTGAGAAGATATAACCATATAACCATGCAAAACAGGCCCTCTCGAGACCATTTGAGTGTTTCGATCCTGCAAGCTCATTCCACACAGCCACCAACCCTCTGAGAATTCTCATGGCCCTCTTGTTTTGAATCTTTCCCTACCCTCAATGGGAAAAGCTTATCCACGTCAACTCTGTTGACGATTGAATGAGAAGATGTTTCTGCATTCAGCGGAGAGAGAATCCGTGGAACTCTGGAGAGCAGGAGGCTTCGTCACTGAGGATAGTGATTGGAATATTTTCGGATATTATGGAAACTAAAGCAATCGGAGTTTGCACAGAAAAATGGTGCTTGAGCTGAAAGATCAGGCTTGATCTTATAGAATGGCGGAGAAGGCCCAGGGGGGGCTTCTGTTCCGTTTCTTATGTTCTTCTGCCTTTGTATAAGGCCCTTTCAAGTCTCCGAGTTGTCTCAAAAGCATTTTACAAGCGCCGAGGTGCTTTTGAAGTCCGAAACATTGCAGCAATGTGGAGATAAACATGTCATAGCCAGCCGCCTAGACACTGAAACCCCCAACAGACAAACGTGAGGCAACAACCTGATTAGCAATTTGTACGTGAGGCTTATTAGGCGATAAATATTAGCCAGGAAGATAGGATAATGGGAGATAGACACACAGAGCTGTGGCAATCCTTGTATCCCCTCTCCCCCCCTCCCCCACCCACGTCGTACCAGCCTGGTCAAACCCGCCACAGCCAGACATAAAAACACGAGTAGTAGCTCTACTCAATGTATAAAAGTCTGTAGCCTCCTTTTGCTCTGGTATTTTATTTCATTCACATGTTTATTCGCATTCTCATGACTTGCAAAATGGTGGTGCCTCGCGGCAGCAGCTTCTGCAGTCTTTTACTTCTGTCTTTTTTTAATTTTTGTCTTGTTAAGTGTATGTTTTGGTCGTAGTTTATATCTTATTTTATCTGTATATATGTGGGTGGGGGGGGGGGGGGGAACTTTTCAATCTTTTCCCTGCACGGGGATCCCGACCTTTTCCCTGTCGGGTCTCCCTTGTCGTTGGGGCCTAGCACCGTGGGGCAGCCTCCGACCGGAACGACCTGGGGGCTCCAGTGGCGGAGCCTGCGGACCTGACATCGCGGAGCTGGCCGGCTTTGGAGAGCGGGGAGCCGCGGTGGCGCGCGGCTGCGACCCGGCTTCGGGGCCACGAAGGCTCCGGCCGCAGGCCCGGTGGACGGTGGCATCGGGAGCTCGCGGGTCCCTGGTGGGGGACCGCTTTCCCGAGCTGCCGCAACGTCAACTTCGCCCGCCCGGATCGCGGGGTTAGGACCCGGAGCGGGGCCTGACATCGCCCGGCACGCCCTTAACGGACTCACCGTCACCCGCCGGGGGCTTTAACATCGGGGGACGAATAAACAACACGGGAGAGGCAAGACTTTTGCTTTCCATCACAGTGAGGAGGGGTTTGGAGATTCACTGTGATGGGTGTTTATGTAAACTGTGTTAATGGTGTGCCTTGAATTTTTCATGTTTGTCTGACTGCAGAGACTTAATTTTGTTTGAACGTAGGTTGAAATGACAATAAATGGTATTCTGATTCTATTTCTGATTAATCAATAATGTTTTATTATTAGTGTTTAATGTTTTATGCGTCATTCTTAATTGTTCGCTGAATGTCGCTTTGTCACTTGCGAGCGGAGCACGGAGGCAAATTCCTTGTATGTGAACATACTTGGCCAATAAACTAACGGGCCTGTCCCACTTGGCGATTTTCCCGGGCGTCAAGCGTATCAGCGCTGCCAAAGGATTTTGAACATTTCAAAATCCAGCGGTCTGGCCCGCTGAGCTACTTGTGTCCAGCTTTTTGTGTCTGTCTGCAGTTTCTTCCTGCAGAAGAAAGTGATCCCTCTCCCATCCTAGTTTTCCGAACAGTCTGACTGTCCTCCTGATTAACTTTTATCTTTGTCTGCTTCACTGTCACCCTCCCAGAGCCAACATGGATCTATTCTACATTATCCTTGACCTTTGTCCCCTTTGATCTCTCGGTTTCACACCTTACCCTTCCATATCTCCACGACTCTCAGTCTGAAGAAGGGTCCTGACCCGAGACGTCACCCATTCCTTCTCCCTAGAGATGCTGCCTGTCCTGCTGAGTTACTCCAGTTATCAGGCAACTGAACCATCCTACCACAAGTAGAGAGCAGTGCTGAACTACTATCTACCTCACTGGTGACCCTCGGACTATCCTTGATCGGACTTTGCTGGCTTTACCTTGCACTTAACATTATTCCCTTATAATGTGTCGGAAAGAACTGCAGTTGCTGGTTTAAACCGAACGTAGACACAAAAAGCTGGGGTCACTCAATAGACAATACACAATAGGTGCAGGAGAATCAGTACCCCGTTCCTGCCTTCTCCCCATACCCCCTGACTCCGCTATCTTTAAGAG
>CM069140.1:76497137-76499637 GCA_035221665.1 Okamejei kenojei | reverse complement strand
TCTCCCAGTCTTGAAAGGCTTGCAGCCATCTGGAGGTCCTTGCCTCCCTCCGGCTTGCCCCTGATTTACCGATTTGTCTTTGCATGATGTCCGTAATCCTGGCGTGCTGAAACCCCCCCCCAACCCCCAGCTTCGCGAGCATTTACAGTCCGCGAGGTCTGAAAACCGAGGGAAAAAAAAAACCCTATTGATTCTTGCGAGAGAGCTTGCCGCAGAAATGTGGGGCAAAGGTTGGGACTGCATACAATAGACCAGCAAACACTGGCGTGGAGCTCCACTGACTGTGGCAGGGTGTTTAGGTTTGTCCTTGGCCTCCTCCATGTCCCAGAGTGAGTCCCAACGCAAACTGGAGGAGCAGCACCTGACCGTGGGTGCGTGTCTGTACGCTCTCCCCGTGACCTGCGTGGGTTTTGTCCGGGTGCTGCAGTTTCCCCCCCACACACACACACACACACACACACATCCAAAGGTGGGCAGGTTTGTCGACTAATTGGCTTGGCGTGATTATAAATTGTCCCTCGCACGCGCGGTGTAGCGTCAGTGTGCGGTGATCGCCGGCCGGCACGCACTCGACGGGCCGAAGGGCCTGTTTCCGCGCTGTATCTCTAAACTACAACTAAACTAAACTGATCCCTGACCAGTCTGAAGAAGGGTCTCGACCCGAAACGTCGCCTATCTCCTTCGCTCCTTAGATGCTGCTGCACCCGCTGAGTTTCTCCAGCTTTCTGTGTAACCCACTAAACTAAACTTGGTGGGCAAGGCGTCGAGGCGCAGAAACATAGAACACGGGTGCAGGAGGGGGCCATTCGGCCCTTCGAGCCAGCACCGCCATTCATTATGATCATGGCTGATCGTCCAGAATCAGTACCCCCGTTCCTGCCTTCTCCCCATATCCCTTGATTCCCTTAGCCCCAAGAGCTAAATCTAACTCTCTCTTGAAAACATTCAGTGAATTGGCCTTCACTGCTTTCTGAGGCAGAGAATTCCACAGACTCACAACTCTGTGTGAAAATGTGTTTCCTTGTCTCTGTTCTAAATGGCTTACCCCTTATTCTTAAACTGTGGCCCCTGGTTCCGGACTCCCCCAACATCGGGAACATGTTTCCTGCCTCTAGCGTGTCCAAACACTTAATAATCCTATATGTTTCAATGAGATTCCCTCTCATCCTTCTAAATTGCAGTGAATACAAGCCCAATCCACCCATTCTTTGATATATGTCAGTGCTGCCATCTAAGGATACAGAGCTAATGTGAGCTGATGGAATGCGAATGTGGGACTAAGGGCCAGCATGGGCAAGATGGGCCAAAGGGCCCGTTTCTGAGCCGTGCATCTCTACAAGGTGGGAAAAAGCTCTGTAACGTCATCCCTGGAATACAGGCGTGGGAAACCTATGGGGAGTGTCGGACTATAAAATACATTTCACAATTTATCTTACAACGGAGCTGATCGTTCAGTCCCGCAAGTCTGTGGCAGCTCTGGGAGTAACGTCAGCAACCCCGCTCTGCAAACATACTCCCCGTGACATATACGCCCCAGAGAGACAGAGAGAGACAGACAGACAGAGAGAGACAGGCAGAGAGGGAGACAGACAGAGAGAAAACAGAGAGAGTGAGAGAAAGAGACAGGCATACAGAGAGAGAGAGAAACAGAGAGACACAGAGAGAGAGACAGAGACAGAGAGACAGAGAGAGAGAGAGCCAGAGAGAGACTCAGAGAAAGACAGAGAGAGAGAGAGAGAGAGAGAGAGAGAGAGAGAGAGAAGAGAGGGAGGGGGGGGAGACGGACAGAGAGAGACAGAGACAGAGAGACAGACAGAGGGATAGAGAGAGAGGGAGGAAGACAGACAGAGAGAGACAGAGAGACAGACAGAGATAGAGAGAGAGGGAGGGAGACACAGAGAGAGAGAGAGAGACAGGGACAGAGACACAGAGAGAGAGAGAGAGACAGAGAGAGACAGAGAGAAACAGAGAGAGACACAGAGAGAGACACAGAGAGAGCCAGAGAGAGACAGAGAAAGACAGAGAGAGAGAGACAGACAGACAGAGAGAGACAGAGACAGAGAGACAGACAGAGATGGATAGAGAGAGAGGGAGAGAGACAGATAGAGAGAGAGAGAGAGAGAGAGACAGAGGCAGACAAAGATAGAGAGAGTGCGGAAGAGAGGGGCAGAGAGACAGAGAGACAGAGACGGAGACAGACAGGGACATGGAGAGGAAGAGGGAGAGAGAGCGAGGGAGAGGGAGAGGGAGAGGGAGAGGGAGAGGGAGAGGGAGAGGGAGAGGGAGAGGGTAGCAGATAGTGAAGGGGGAAGGTCAAACATTTTTTGCAATTGTTGACATGCCATTCC
The DNA here is from genome assembly GCA_035221665.1 of Okamejei kenojei. Classification (NCBI taxonomy): domain Eukaryota; kingdom Metazoa; phylum Chordata; class Chondrichthyes; order Rajiformes; family Rajidae; genus Okamejei; species Okamejei kenojei. The sequence goes on along the minus strand of CM069140.1, from coordinate 76,497,289 downwards.
TGCCATTAATTTCTATCAGCTGATGTATACACAGATAAGTAGGTGACAAAGCTTATCTCAGACACTCCAAACATGCTGGCATTCACTCCTGACCCTCTTTCCATGGAACGCCTGGAAGTACTGCGATCTGTTTCATGTTATATTATTAAAAA
>CM069140.1:76479637-76489637 GCA_035221665.1 Okamejei kenojei | reverse complement strand
GGGGCAGAGGAGGGAGAGAGGGGTAGGGAGAGGGGGGAGGGAGAGAGGGGAGAGAGGGGAGGGGGGGAGAGGGGAGAGAGGGAGAGGGGGGGAGGAGAGAGGGGAGAGGGGAGAGAGGGAGGAGAGGGGGGGAGGGAAGAGAGGGGGACAGGGGGAGAGGGGGGGGAGAGGGGGAAGAGAGGGGAGAGAGGTGGGAGAGGAGGAGAGAGAGGGAGAGAGGGAGGAGAGGGGGGTGGGGGGGGAGGGGGGGTAGAGAGGGCTCTCGATAGGAGGGAGAGAGGGGGGTGAGAGGGGTAGAGAGGGGAGAGAGAGGGAGGGAGAGAGAGGGGGAGAGAGGGAGAGAGAGGGAGAGAGAGGGGGTGGGGGAGAGTGGGGGAGAGAGGAGAGAGGAGGGAGAGAGGGGAGAGAGGGGGTGAGAGAGGAGAGAGAGAGAGGTGGGGGGGGGAGAGAGGGGGATGAGAGAGAGAGAGAGGGGGAGGGGGAGGAGAGGCGCTCTGAGGCTTTTTCGGCGAGAGGGCGTGAGGAGAGAGGGGGAGAGGGGGAGGGTGGGAGGGAGAGAGAGGGGAGAGGGAGATGAGGAGAGAGAGAGGGAGAGAGAGGGAGAGGATGCGAGAGAGGAGAGAGAGTGGAGGGAGAGAGAGGGGGAGAGGGGGAGAGGGAGAGAGGGGGAGGGGGAGAGGGAGGGAGAGGGGAGAGAGAGGGACGAGAGGGGGAGAGGGAGAGGAGAGAGAGGGGAGAGGGAGAGAGAGGGGAGTGAAGTTTTTTTTTCTCTCTTTTTCTCTTTTGCTCTCTTTCTCTCTTTTTAGAGAGGGAGAGGGGAGATTTCTCTGTTCTAGAGACTCTCTCGAGACGAGAGTGAGACTCTTTGAGAGAGAGAGAGTGAGAGAGTGTAGAGAGAGATAGAGAGAGAGAGAGGAGAGAGAGAGTGTGACCCACACACTACACAAACAGAGGGAGTGATAAACCAGTGATAACATCTGAGATTGAAAGAGTGGGGGAGAGGGGGAGTGAAAGAGAGAGAGGAGGAGAGAGGCAGGGGGGAGAGGAGAGGGAGAAAGTCCTGCAGGCCAGAGAAAAAGAGCCCCCCCCCTCCTGCCAAAGAGAGAGGCAGAGAGAGCAGAAAATTCCGAAGCCTCGTGAAGAGGCACCCTCGTAAAGAGGTTGGGGGGGGGGGGGGGGGGTACCCCTCTGGATCAGAGGTGAATGTGGCGGGGCATATACGGGAGCTATAGTGGCAGAAAAGGCGAGGCAGAACGAGAGAAAGAAAAGCTGAAAGAGAAGATCAGACATAGAGAGGTGTAGAGAAAGAGGGAGAGCGAATAGACAACAGACAATAGGTGCAGGAGTAGGCCATTCGGCCCTTCGAACCAGCACCGCCATTCAATGTGATCATGGCTGATCATCCCCAATCAGTACCCCGTTCCTGCCTTCTCCCCATATCCCCTGACTCCGCTATCTTTAAGAGCCCTATCTAGCTCTCTCTTGAAAGTATCCAGAGAACCGGCCTCCACCGCCCTCTGAGGCAGAGAATTCCACAGACTCACCACTCTCTGTGAGAAAAAGTGTTTCCTCGTCTCCGTGCTAAGTGGCTTACTCCTTATTCTTAAACTGTGTGGCCCCTGGTTCTGGACTCCCCCAACATCGGGAACAGAGAAGGGTGTGAGGATGTTGCCAGGACTAGAGGGTGTGAGCTACAGGGAGAGGTTGAGCAGGCTGGGTCTCTATTCCTTGGAGCGCAGGAGGATGAGGGGGGATCTTATTGAGGTGGATAAAATCATGAGAGGAATAAGATCGGGTAGAGGCTCAGTGCAGGACACCCTTCGAAGCCTGCACCACCATTCAATATGATTCATGGCTGATCAATTCCCCCACTCATTATCCCGACTCAGTATACCCTCTGTACCTGGGACAAGGGCCACATCCAACTCACTCTTAATATAGGCCAATGAGGCCTCAACTACCTCTGTGGCAGAGTTCCAGAGACATAGACGGTCTCTTGCACCGAGTAGGGGAATCGAGGACCAGAGGGCAGGGGTTTAAGGTGAAGGGCAAAAGATTTAATAGGAACCTGAGGGGGTGACTTTTTTCACACATAAGGGTCGGTGGGTGTATGGAACGAGCTGCCAGGAGGAGGTGGTTGAGGCTGGGACTATCCCAACGTTTAAGAAACAGTTGACAGGTACATGGATAGGAAGGGTTTGGAGGGATATGGAACCAATGCGCTTGGCAGGCGGGGACTAGTGTAGCTGGGACATGTTGGCCGGTGTGGGCAAGTTGGGCCGAAGGGCCTGTTTCTTCGCTGTATCAGTCTACGAGACTCTGTGTGACTCTGCCTCTACGCATCTCTGCGAAGGTGAGGCAAGCGAGAGAGAGAGAGAGACAGATAGAGAACGAGAGAGAACAAGAGAGAGAACGAGAGACTGAGAGAAAGAGAAGAACGAAAAGTGAGAAGGAGAGAAAGAGAGAAATGTTAAGTTACAGGGAGGGAGAGAGAGAAGGATGGGAATGCATACAGAAGGAAGACATGAGGAATACTGGAGCAGGGAGGGAGGGAGGGGGTGGGGAGTGGAGCAGACTGATTTGCATTTACACTGATTTTTTCACAACCACAGGCCATCGCAAACAGATTTACGATCAGCAAGATGCTTTTCAAATAAGGTTTTTGACAACGTGGCAATCCACAGACACACAGCCAGTTCCTACGAATGCGTGGGAAGGCACTGCAGATGCCGGTTTACACCGAAAACTAGACACAAAACGCCGGAGTAACTCGGCAGGACAGGAGGCATCTGGAGAGAGGGAATGGGTCAGTCTGATTGAAGAAGGGTCTCGAACGGAAACGTCCCCCATTCCGTCTCTCCATCTCCGGAGGTGCCGCCTGTCCCGCTGAGTTACTCGGCGTTTTGCGTCAAGCTCTGATAAACAAACGCCAGTGCGACGACAATCGGCACAAAACTGCCGCTGTTGGAAACCCGCAAGAAACGAGGGTTCAGTTTACTGTCACGTGACCCGAGGTACAGTGAAAGGCTTCTGTTGCGCGCTAACCAGTCAGCGGAGAGACAATACACGTGATTACAGTCGAGCCGTCCACCCACAGTGTACAGATACGGGATAAAGTGTGTGTCTGCGTCTGTGTACGCGTGCGTGTGTGTGTGTGAGTGAGTGTGTGTGCGTGTGTGTGTGAGTGTGTGTGTGTGTGTGTGTGTGTGTGTGTGTGCGTGTGTGCGGTGGAGTGAGTGTGTGTGTGTGGAGTGTGAAGTGTGTGTGTGTGAGTGAGTGTGTGTGTGAGTGTGATGAGTGTGTGTGTGTGTGTGTGAGGTGGGCGTGTGTGTGGAGTGGCGTCAGTGCGGTGCGTGGTGGGTAAGTGTGTGAGTGTGTGTGAATGAGAGTGTGTGCGTGTGAGTGAGTGAGAGTGGCGTGAGTGAGTGTGGGTGTTGTGAGTAGTGAGGTGTGTGTTGTGTGTGTGTGTGTGTGAGGTGTGAGTGAGTGTGGTGTGACTAGAGTGAGGTGTGGTGTGTGTGTGCGTGTGGATGTGTGAATGTGTGTGTGTGTGTGTGATGAGTGTGTGTGTGCGTGTGTGTGTGTGTGTGTGTGAGTGGGTGTGTGTGTGTGTGTTACGTGTTGAATGTGTGTGAGTGAGTGTGTGTGTGTGTGTGAGTGTGTGTGTGTGTGTGTGTGTGCGTGTGTGAGTGAGTGTGTGGGTGTGTGTGCATGTGTGAGTGTGTGTGGTGTGTGTGTGTGAGTGAGTGTGTGTGATGTGTGGAGGGTGTGTGGGTGATGTGGTGAGGTGTGTGGCGAGGTGGTGGTGTGTGGAGTGTGTGTGAGTGTGTTGGGAGGAGAGGGGTAGGGGAGTGAGGTGAGGGGTGGGGGTGAGCAGGGAGGGGGAGAGGGGGTGGTGGGGAGGGGTAGACGAGAGGGGGAGGCAGTAGAGGGAGGGGAGTGGGGAGGCGGAAGTGGGTGGCGAGGGGGGGTGGGGTGGTGGGGAGGAGAGGGGTAGGGGAAGGGGGGAGGGGGTGGGGAGAGAGGGGGAGAGGTTGGGGGAGGAGAGGTAGGAAGGGTAGGGGGAGAGGTAAGGGGTGAGGTGGGGGAGGATGGGATGGGGGAGGGGAGGGGGTGGGGGAGGGGGAGGGGGAGGGGGGGAGGGGGGGGAGGCAGGAGGGGGGAGGGGGGGTGGGGGCAGGGGGAGGGGGAGGATGGGAGGGGGAGGGGGAGGGGGTGGGGGAGGGGGGTAGGGGGGAGGGGTAGGGGGGAGGGGTTAGGGGGGAGGGGGGGGGAGGAGGGGGGGGGATGGGGGGGGGGGGGGAGGGGTAGGGGGGAGGGGTGGGGGGAGGGGGGGGAGGGGGAGGGGGAGGGGGAGGGGTGAGGGAGGGGGAGGGGGATGGGGGAGGGGGGGGGGGAGGATGGGAGGGGGGAGGGGTGGGAGGAGGGGTGGGCAGAGTGTGGTCTTTGTGAATCGTGCTCTGATTAATGGCTGGGAGAGTGCTGCTGAGTTTCCCCACTCTGCCGCTGAGCTGACTACATCAGTCAGTGTTGCCTCTCCGGGGTTAGTGACCTTAAGATAGTCTGAGGCTGCAGACAGCCCACCAGCCACACATGAGAGTAGTTAACTGTAAAAGCAAGCAAATCGCTCCAGAGATAATTCCTCATTCAGCCTCCCCAGCCCAATCTGGTTTGCATTACAGACCAACATGCGCGCTTGTGAGCTCAGGGTCCCATGTCTACGATCCCCCCACACATCAACCGGAAAAACATTCACTGACTGAAAAAAGAACGTTTTTCCTTTTAACGTTCTGGCAAAAAAAATCCCCAATCGGGGTCTGAAGACGAATCCCGACCCAAGACGTCACCCGTTCCTTCTCTCCAGACACGCTGCCTGTCCCGCTGAGCTACTCCGGCATTTCGCGCCTACCTAAAGTTTGAAGGGGCGGCGGTAGCGTTGCTGCCTCGCGGCGCCAGAGACCCGGGTTCGATCCCGACCACGGGAGCTGCCTGTGCACGTAATCCCCGTGACATTTCCCAGCTCCCGAACCCTCCTTCACTCTCCATTCTGACCCGAAACGTCGCCCATTCCTTTTCTCCATATGGGCTGCGTGACCTGCTGAGTTACTCCAGCACTAAGAGTCAGAGAGTGATACAGCGTGGAAACAGGCCCTTCGGCCCAACTCGCCCACACCGGCCCACATGTCCCAGCTACACTAGTCCCGCCTGCCCGCGTCTGGTCCATATCCCCAAACCTGTCCTGTCCATGTACCTGTTTCTTAAACGTTGGGATAGTCCCAGCCTCAACTACCTCCTCCGGCAGCTCGTCCCATACACCCACCACCCTCTGTATCTATCTTTGATTTCGCTGAAATTCACAGCGCCGGAGGCTTGTGCTGAAGCCAAGAAAGAATGTCATTGTCCTGTCAGGGACACATGACAATAACCTCTTTTGACTTTGACTTTGAGACCCAGGTTCGATCCCGACTCCGGGCGCTGTCTGTACGGAGCTTGAACGCTCTCCCCGTGACCTACGTGGGTTTTCTCCGGGTGCTCCGGTTTCCTCCCGCACTCCGAACAAGTGCAGGTTTGTCAACTAATTGAGTTGGTACAATTGTAAGTTGTCCCTTGCGTGTGTGGGATGGTGTTACTGTGCGGGGATCGATGGCTGGCACGGACTCTCTGGGCCGAAGGGCCTGTTTCTGTGCTGTATACCTAAACTAGGAGTGGATTGCGTGAAGATAGAGGAGATCAGTTTAACTTGACATCAGGTAGTTGAGGAGTTTAGTTTAGAGATACAGCGCGGAAACAGGCCCTTCGGCCCACCGAGGCCGTGCCGACCAGCGACCCCCCACACACTGACCTACACACACTAGGGATAATTTTCCAATTTACAATTGTACCGAGCCAATTAACCCGCAAACCTGCAGGTCCTTGGTGAAAACTGGAGATCCCGGAGAAAACCCACGCCGGTCACGGCGGGAACGTACAAACTCCGTACAGAGGGAGATATAGACGGAGGCTGCAGCGAATCGTCCGATCAGCTGAGAAGGTTGTTGGCTGCAACCTTCCCCCCCCCATTGATGAACTGTACACTGCAAGGGACAGGAAGCGAGCGGGCAAGATCATCTCTGACCCCTCTCACCCTGGCCACAAACTCTTTGAATCACTTCCCTCTGGAAGGCGACTCCGGACTGTCAAAGCTGCCACAGCCGGACATAAAAACAGTTTTTATCCACGAGTAGTTGCTCTACTCAATAACCAAAAATCTGTAGCCTCCTTTTGCTCTGATATTTTATTTAATTCACATGTTTAATCGATAATGTTTTATTATTAATGTTTAACGTTTTATGTGTCATTCCTAACTGTCACTGTATGTCACGTTGTCACTTGCGGGCGGAGCACCAAGGCTAATTCCTTGTATGTGAATACTTGGCCCAATAAACATATTCCTTCATTAATGATTGGATGGCAGCGTAGACTTGATGGGCCCAATGGTGTAATTCTGCTCCAAGCCCTTCTGAGTAAGTTATCCTTTCTGAGCAAGTTAAACATAATGCCAGGCCTTCCGTTTACACTTGGCTAATCTGGTGGAATATATTTATCAAACATCTTGTTTTTGTAATTTGGGCCCGCGAACTTCGAAGGCGAACGCACACCCACGTGGTCTCTGTGAGCCGGGAGGGCGGCAGGGCTTTGAAGCAGGAGACACTCCACGATCTACACGGACAATCCCAATTTGGCTAATGGACATTCCGATGCTCCGTAGCGAAAGCCAATGCTCCCACAAGTCATTGAAAGGAACCGCGTTTGGTTTCACCACTCAAGTCATCGAGTCTCACAGCGTGGAAACAGGCCCTGCGTTGCCACAACGGCCAACATGCCCCATCGACACTAGTCCCACCTGCCTGCGTTTAGTTTAGTTTGAGGTGGACAAAAGTGCTGGAGAAACTCAGCGGGTGCGGCAGCATCTACGGAGCGAAGGAGATCGGCGGCGTTTCGGGCCGAAACCCTTCTTCAGACTGAAGACAGTTTAAGTAAGTAAGTAAGTTTATTGGCCAGGTATTCACATACAAGGAATTTGCCTTGGTGCTCCTATGACATAGAGAGAGCAGAGAGTTTCGTTTAGTTGAGTTGAGTTTATTGTCACGTGTACCGAGGTTCAGTGAAAAGCTTCTGTTGCGTGCTAACCAGTCAGCGGAGAGACAATACATGATTACAGTCGAGCCGGCCACAGATCAATGATAAGGGAATAACGTTCAGTGCAAGGTAACGCCAGCAAAGTCCGGTCAAGGATAGTCCGAGGGTCTCCAATGAGGTTTGGCCCACGTCCCTCTAAACCCAACCTGTCCACGTTCCTATTCAAATGTTTCTTAAATGTTGCCACAGCACTTGCCTTAACTTCCTCATCCAACATGTTTAAGAAGGAACTGCAGATGCTTGGAAAAAATCGAAGGTGGACAAAAATGCTGGAGAAACTCAGCGGGGGAGGCAGCATCTATGGAGCGAATAAATAGGTGACGTTTTGGGTCTGAAGATGGGTCTCGACCCGAAACGTCACCTATTCCTTTGCTCCATAGATGCTGCCTCACCCGCTGAGTTTCTCCAGCGTTTTTGTCCACCTCGTCTAACAGCTCGTTCTATATGCCTACCACCCTTTGTGTGAAATAGTTACTCCTCAGGTTCCTATTAGATACATGATAAGGGAATAACGTTTAGTGCTAGGTATAGTTCGATCAAAGATAGTCCGCTGGGATTTCAGGACCGCTCTCTGCTTGTGGTAGGATGGTTCAGTTGCCTGATAACAGCTGGGAAGAAACTGTCCCTGACTCTGGAGGTGTGTGCGTTTACACACTTCCGGAGTGAAACCGGAGCACCCGGAGAAAGCCCACGCAGGTCACGAGGGCAATCGGTGCCGCAGTTGGCCATTCGGGAGAACTCTTGATTTACCTCGGACAGTGGGACAGGCCCTTAGAGATGACTTTGGTCAATATTCTATGATTCAATGAACTAAACTATTATCTCAAAGCACTGGAGTAGACAATAGACAATAGGTGCAGGAGGAGGCCATTCGGCCCTTCGAGCCAGCACCGCCATCCAATGTGATCATGGCTGATCATCTTCCCAATCAGTGCCCCGTTCCTGCCTTCTCCCCGTATCCCCTGACTCCGCTATCTTTAAGAGCCCTATCTAGCTCTCCCTTGAAAGCATCCAGAGAACGGCCTCCACCTCCGTACAGACAACGCCCGCGACAGGATCGGGATCGAAACCCGTGCCTCTGGCGCAGTGAGGCAGCGTCTCGACCGTTGGTTCAGGCACTTTGAAACCAGGGTTCGTCCCCCCCCCCCCCCCCCCCCCCCCCCCCCCTCTGAGCAGTTCCACCTTCGACCGGCGAGTCGCAGAAAGGTTATCGACCATCAAAACCCATCGAACGAAGCCTCGTTATAGATTCACGCCGCAGACGAAAGTAACAGCAGGAGCTCTTTAAAAAATGAACCCCACCGCTGATTGCCAGAGCGCTCCAGCCCAGTCACTAGATTGAGCCACGCTCGGAGCTGCAAAGCCAGACGCTGCTGTGACGGCTGTTAAGTTTAATGGTGCACAGTCTGGGAAGCATTGCTAGATGCTCAGGAAAATGAGAGTATTGATCTGCTAATGACATACAAGGCCCAGTCACCACTAGACTATTACAGACCCAATCTCCGTCTGGGGAGACCCATTTCACTAGATGAGGTGCCGACGAGAGAGTGGAGAGGGTTCGATGAGAATGCGAGTGAGTGGCGCAGTAGAAACATAGAAACATAGACAATAGGTGCAGGAGGAGGCCATTCGGCCCTTCGAGCCAGCACCGCCATTCAATGTGATCATGGCTGATCGGCCCCAATATAGAAACATAGCAACTAGGCTTCCCGCCTATAGAGTTGAAATAAATAGAGACCCGGGTTCCATCCTGACTACTGGTGCTGACTGTACGGAGTTTGCACGTTCTCCCCGTGACCCGGGAGGCTTTTCTCCGATTGCTCCGGTTTCCTCCCGCACACTCGTACATTTGGTGGTCTGAGGAAGGGCCTCAGCCCGAAGCGTCGCCTATTTCCTTCTCTCCGTAGACGCTGCCTCAAACCCGCTGAGTTTCTCCGGCATTTTGTGTCCACCTTCGATTTTCCAGCACCTGCAGTTCCTTCTGAAACAGATTTGTAGGTCAATTGTATTTGGATAAAAAATTGTGAATTGTCCCACGTGTGTAGGGTAGTGATCGCTGGTCGGCGAGGACACGGTGGGTCCAAGGGCCTGTTTCTGCGCTGTATCTAAAGTCGAGTGTAAAGCCTGTCGTTTTTGGAAAGAGCTGCCAGAGGAGGTAGTTGAGACATTTGTTTTAGAAGGAACTGCAGATGCGGGAAAAATCGAAGGTGGACAAAAATACTAGAGAAACTCAGCGGGTCGAGACCCGAAACGTCACCTGTTCCTTCGCTCCATAGATGCTGCCTCACCCCCTGAGTTTCTCCAGGTAGTTGAGACAGGTATTTTAGCGACATTTAAAAGACACCTTAACAGGTACATGGATGGGACAGGTTTAGAGGGATATGGGCCAAACGTGGGCAGGTGGGACCAGTGTAGACGGGGCATGTGGGGCGGCGAGGACTAGTTGGCCTCTCGGGTCCGTTTCCGCGCTGTCTGAGTTCAGTTTAGTTTGGAGGTTCAACGCGGAAACAGTCCTTTCAGCCCACCAGGTCCGCGCCGACCAGCGATCCCCGCGCGCTCGCACCATCCTACACGCACGCGGGGACAATTTACACATTTCCCCAAAGTCAATGAACCTACAAACCTGCACGTCTTTGGAGGGCGGGAGGAAACCGGAGCGCCCGGAGAAAACCCACGCGGGTCACGGGGAGACAATAGACAATAGGTGCAGGAGGAGGCCAATTCGCCTAATATCCCACCACAACTAGAGAGCAGCGCTGAACTACCATCTACCTCACTGGTGACCCTCGGACTAACCTTGATCGGACTTTGCTGGCTGTAC